>JAKOGI010001203.1:155000-215000 GCA_029747015.1 Carnegiea gigantea
AATAAATATCTTTAAAGAGTCATTGACTCAATATTTAATTTAAAGGTCATATTATTTCTGTACAAAAACTCCAAAAGTGGAATTATTGTCATCCAAAACTATTTTTCTAATAATTAGATCAATCTCATATGCCTCACAACTAGGGGTGGGTAACGGATCGGGTCAGGCCGGTCTGGGCCAACCCATTAACAAATCGGGGCCAACACATTTGTTGATGGGCGGATTGGGTTATGGGCCAAGTGAACCCAACCCGCCCATGGCCCATCTATTATCACTAAGGAGTATTTTTGGCCTGTTAATTTTTCAACTAAAATCTCTATAACTTTCCAACCAAACTAAACTAGTCCAAATTCAAAGTTAGAAAATATACAACCAAACTAATAAATGGGTTGGATTGAGTCGCTCATGGGCGGCCCGCTTCGGACCCGTTTAAAAACGGAATAAACTTACTCCAAAAAATGGGATATAATAATTATTGTCTTGTGTAACATATTGGTAATAAATTTAACTAATTGGAACATGTAAACTAGTATTTTAAGTAGGTTTAAAACATTAATGGATCACTAAACGGGCCTTTAATGGACCAACCCAGTCCAGCCCGTTAATATACCGTGCTGGGCTGGCCCAATATTAACCCAGTCCATTACTAACTCGGTCCATTATTAACCTTATTTTAAATGGGTCGGTCGCTTAATTCAATGGGTACCCAATCCATTGCCCATCCCTACTCACAACGCAAAGGAGTTTTTGACGTTTGATATTATATATATACTAGTTTGGACCCGTGCTATGCACGGTGCATGTTAAAATAGATATTTCATAACATATACTATGCAAGTAATGAACCGATAGCCATTGTAGACATAATTAATATTATAATTTATGAAAGATGATAGAATAATCAATGAGAAATATATGTGGATAGCAAATTCATATATAACCATTGGGATGAACAACTAAAAACCACATGACTTAGAAAAATGTCTATAATAGTATGATAGAAATAGCAGATAGTGATTATGACGAAAGACACGCTAAATAACATGATGAGCAACCAATCCATCACGCCAATGACGAAGAATCCACCTCCTCCTTTTATACCTACAGAGGAAATAAAGTTTTAGAAATTAATTGAATGACAATGATGGGGTTGAAGTTTATATTTACACGTGATCTACCTGGTGTACCTAACATTGGTTTTCCATAAGTAATAAACTTCTTCCTCCCAATGAACTGGTGCAATAAAAGCGATAGGAACTTGTACTTCATAGTGACGTAGAGGCTCCATGACAAATACCCATAGTTGACCTATGTAATCGTCTATAATCGCATAAAGCGATAGATGACCATATGGTTATAGAAAATATTAACATAGGATAGTCAATAGTAAAAGAATAAACTGTGTTAACTATGATGCGTAGGGAGAACTGTAATACCTGCGATGCATACACATCCAACTGGGCAGTGGTTGTATGCAAAAGAATTCGAGCATCCTCATGAAGAACATTAAACTCTCTACAACCTGTATTATCTTGCAAGAGAACTCTGAAGATATACCTATAATTTTAAATAGCACATGACGGTTTTAATAATGCAAACATGTATTTGAAAAAGTAGAACAAAGCACATAACAATAGGCAATCAAGTACGCAAACCTTTTTTGTGTCAAATTTGGAGATTGACATGTACAGTAAGGTACATTTAGAGCGAATACGTAAGAGTGATCACTTTTTTTGCAATTAGTGCAGGCATCATAAATCAACGGGTGAATTTCAATGACGTATGCAAAAAGTCGGCAATATCTAACCTGCATATTGTGAACTGTAAAGATTATGTTTTGTTAAAAGAATATATGCAAGCATAAAGTTACATTTGTAAGGGAAATTTCTAGTTTACATTTCGCGTAGATGCATACTCATATAATCTAATCCTTCGAGCGTCGAACAACTTCTCTAGATTGTACATACGTAATGTTCTCTTACGCATGAAATCAAAATGGGTCATCACACCCTTAGTGCCAGAGACCCTAATACATGTAGGGAGGGTAACATGTGTGAGATGAAGTATATATAACTTATAGGGGAAATGCGAATTAAAACTAATGTTGTTGGTTGTATATACCATTCTTCAAAATCTTCTGTTACTTAAATGTCCAGGTTAATCAGCAATCTACTAATTGGTAAAGTAGAAACTGATATTCCTAAAAGTATATTTTATGCAAGAAAACATATTAATAAAGTATACCATCATAGTGATGTTAAACAATTTGATGGGGTGAAAGTATATGAATTGAATGTGATTGTACCTTGATAATCTCTAATGTGCACTCTAGAAGCAAGAAGTATCATTTCAGTACCCAAATGTTGCTGAAGATGGGTGCCCTCAACTTCCGTGAAATCTCTCCATAAAGT
This sequence comes from Carnegiea gigantea, assembly GCA_029747015.1. Classification (NCBI taxonomy): domain Eukaryota; kingdom Viridiplantae; phylum Streptophyta; class Magnoliopsida; order Caryophyllales; family Cactaceae; genus Carnegiea; species Carnegiea gigantea. The sequence goes on from JAKOGI010001203.1 coordinate 157,412, forward strand.
TAGCCTCAATGGACGCATGCTACATATAAGAATTAGATGTACCAATATTATTAGGGAGAGTAATATGTATTAATAGAAAAGGAAAAGTCTATACTAATGGAAATACATACTGCATATCAGAAAGTAATAATTCGCACCTTGCATTGCCCCTGTTCCTTGTCGTTTGTAACGGCCATATTGCCACTACCATGCCGATGACGTTTGTACAACAAAATGATATGAAAATGTTATAGATAATTGAGAGGAAATACATATAGAAATATAGGTACTTAAGTTGACCGTGTTAATTATACGTACCTACAACATTATCACGTGTTCTTAGACACCGAGGGACATCAATGAATGGCACACAAGGTGGTAGGTGCCGGTAAGGAATATCAGGACAATCCTCAACCACACCAAGGAGTCTCGATCTCGGCGTAAAAACCAACTTCAAATTGTTCTCTACCACATTCCTTTCTCCATCTGTCGCGGCATCAACCAAGAGCCCGGAGATGTGGTAAACTTTGCCAACATCGAGTATAGATCGCCATTGGTTAATTTGAGCATCACTTTCTATGCTGGCGAATATCACATCACACTATAAAACAATTAACTCCACTGATAAGAAATATACTTGTACATGGTGGGAAAATTTTTAACAACTTCAATAAACCAATACCTGATAGTCCATGAATATAACTTTCCACAGTGTGCATTGCTCATATACTCGAACCATCATTTATCGCATGAGTCGAACAATTAGGATGACCGATCTATTGCAAGGGTTGATGGCACATATAGGCATAGAAGTATGTACTAAACCTGACATATCTGTAACCATTAATACAAAAAGAAAATAGATTAGTGTAATCCAATGTAGTGAACACATCATGATAGAAAATGAAATCTATATGAATGTAGATAAGATCATTATTACATGGAAGAAAAGGGACTAACCAAGTATCAGGAATGCCATTGAAAATTTCACAGTAGATAATATTTTTAGCCATATTATGAGGCACATCCCTTTTGTTGCAAATTAAGAACTTCAGCCCTGAAGGAGAGGTGGTGTGAGATATAGCTACATATAGTTGACCGTAGGAGAATACAGGTTTTGGAAGATAAACTCCTACATAATGTAATGTTTGACCTTGACTTTTATTAATAGTCATTGCAAAATCCAATTTCAGAGGGAATTGCTTTCTTTTCAAGGCAAATGGTGAGTCCTTAGTTGAAGGACTTAAATCAACTCGTGAGATTGTCACTGGTTGCCCAATATTTCTTCTGGTCAAGATTTTGGCTTGGACAACCTTAGTACCAAATCTTTCAATAATCAAGCGAGTGCCGTTGCATAACCCTATTAATGGGTCAAGATTTCTCAGTAGAACAATAGGGACACCAACTTTCAACTGTATTTCATGATTTAGGAATCCTGAAAAGTTCATACCATGTAACATCTCTGGTGGATTAATGTCATCAATAACAGAAGCAATATTAGTTGGTAGGAATGTGTCAGAACTCAGGTATGTACGGCTACTACTTGGAACCATTGATAGAACCTTGGAATTTCTTTCATCCACATCAGTGTTTAAGGGGGCCAATATGCAACGGTCTTGAAAGTATGACTCGTCTTTGTATCTTTCCACCAAACCTGGGTACACAAATTCGATCAAGTTTTTGAGGCCGTTGGTGTCATTCTTAATGAGAAATTCTTCTGGAATCTCTATCCAATCCAGTTCAGTATCACCAAGAAATGAGTATCCTTGCACATGACCATTACTAACATTCAAAGGCCATTCTGTAAAACTCCGCAACCGCTCATGTTCATTGTCACTTAAATTTGAATGCATGAGCCGCATGTTGGTTCTAAGATGTTGAATATTGTAGTAAGACCAAAATGTTGCCCTTGATATTAAAGATGCAACAATATCTGCTCTAGTGCCCTTTGTAACAACAGGAAGTATTTGCCTGAAATCACCTCCCAAAATGACCATTTTTCCCCCAAATATTTGGTTCTGATTGCATAGATCTCGTAAAAACTGCTCAACTGCTTCTACCGTGTAGCGATGGGTCATGGGAGCCTCATCGCATATGATAAGTGATGTTTCCCTAATTAGCTGTGCTAATTCAGACTATTTAGAAATAGAACATGTAGATGTCTCATCTGCATCAATTGGTATCTTAAACATCGAATGAGGTGTTTTTTCAAAAGGCAATAATAATGCAGCTATTCCTGAGGATGCCACGGATTGCACTATCAAGCCTTTTGATCTAAAATGTGTTACAATAGTTTTCCAAAGATAGGTTTTCCCAGTCCCCCACTGCCATAAACAAAGAAGCAACCTCCTTCTCCATGTTCATCCGCGTGAATAACATATTGAAAAACTCGCATTTGATCTATATTCAATGTTGGTGGCAACATCTCAAGGTTATGTTTCTCTTGTTCTTGATCATAATCAAGTTGTTCTCTGATAAGTTTGTTGCCAAGTTGACGCAGCAAATTAGCTGAAGGCAGAGGCATAGGAGGGAAGTCCCTTAAAGATCTACCATTCTTATTCAAAATCATTTCAATTTCGTAAAGTCCAAGGTCTTGTCGTTGCTCCACACTAATCTGTAAACTGTGATCTCTAAGATCTCTTTGTATTCGTCACTGTAAATCATCAGTGAGGTCTTTCCAATGTTGTTCCCACAATCGATGGGGTCAGACACTTCTGAGAACATTAGCATTGAACAGAATATACTTCAAAGTTTAGCCCCTGTTGCCCATAGGGATGCTTCTGCTAGTGCCTCATGCCACTCATTCACATTGTCTACCAGTCCTCGTGCCAAGCAAGCTTCCTTAAAAGTTGAATATAAGATTCCGTTAACGGTTCTTAAATCCTCATATGACGTAGCTCCCTTAACAATGTGCAACAACATTCGCAGATAGTATCTCTCGCCCATGTTTGGGTGAGCATAGGGCAGTCGACCGATGCATACCCTTTGTTTTCTTTTAGTCCATTACCTCATTCCTTTATTCCATACATAATAAGAAGGGAATGTCACGTAAGTGTGATGTCTTGCTTCGGTATCTTCAATATTCGCAATGAACCATCCTATGAGCATAGTAACCCTATGTGCTCCTTCTTCCACAACCCTATGAAGTTCATCATGATCATTGAATACAACATGTTGTTGCCCCAGCAAGTGGTACTGCAATAGTTCAATAGATAGATAACGTTGCGTGATCTCGAATTCAAATATTCTCCAAACAGCATCCACCGGTGACACATAACGGCAATCCAAGTGCTGTTTAATTTCATTGACATCTTCATAGTTAGAAGGACCAATTCCATGTTCAGGGTTATGGACATTATCTTCGAGGACTATGGTTGCTCTGTCAGCTCCCTTATGCATGTATTTGTGAAGGTACTTAATGACCTTCTTCTGTGCACACCGCTCAACATTAATATGTGTATAATATTTCACACACAAATCACGATTATATGGTATTACCCATCTGTTGTCCATTCTCTTACCACGAATCGTTACACTTCGACCATCATCCCGACGCTTGTATTTCACAAAACTATTTTCTTCAATAATGGTTGTATCACAAAAAGTCTTTGGGTAATGCTTTGTCCACGTGTTACCATCCATGCATGGAGCGTACGGGATGTCAGTGGCACATGGACCATGAATCATATGTATTGTAATAGTTTTGAATGCGAAGGGGTCTATGTTTTCATCCGGGAGCTCTGCGCATATTATACGGTCGATATCTTCGGCACATGTGGGCTTATCTTCACTTGCAAGGGTTAATAATATATGGGCATGTGGTAATCCTCGTTTTTAGAATTCAATAACATGTATATCTACATATGCAATAGAGGAGCATAGGTTATGAGGATTTAAATAAGTGACCATGAATAAAGTACGATTGAGATTTTAGAATCTCCAAAGTACATGACATAATTAGATAACAATAATACCTACTATGACTTTGCCAAAAAGATTTCTCTCTTTGAAGTCGCGTTTTAGCTCTTTTAGCCTTAAGCGAAATACTCGAGGAACAATGTCTGATCCGTGATTCGCATGTTGTCCTGGTTGTTGTGCTAAAGCTTCCTGGATTTCCGGCCAATTAGGATTGTAGGTGAATGTGATAAAAAAAAATCTGGATAGCCCATTTGATTACAAATGGCCATTGCATCCAAAAAATGTTGTCTCATATAACGGGGCCCACCTGTGAATGAAGCAGGTAATACTAACCTTCTCCCCACGGCATGGGCTTCATTTTCACTAGCAGTAATAGCATCTTGCAAGCCGCTGTATAATTCTGCACGAAGTGTACTTTGGTGCTTTTTTATATATAGTAACCTCCAAGCTTCAATCGCGGCATAACAATCAACTATAAATTGAAGGAACAATCTACCGCATCGAAGTAGAATGTTTCCTTCATCAACCATGAACTGTATGAGAAATGCATAAAATTCCCTCATTGTCACCGTTCCTCGAGCAGTGCTTGATCCCCCCACATATGCAATGTAAGCTGTCCAACCATCTGTTCCATGTGGGAATAGCAGTGGGTATTGAAGAGGCATATACGATGGTTGGGTTTCATATACTGGCTGTAAACTTCCGCCTATTTTTCGGACAATAATATCCCGGTGCTCTTCGTCTCCAACGTCACCTCCGACTATGAGAGCTGCAACTTCATCCACAGTGGGCAATGTATACTGTCTTTTAGGACGTGCTTTAATAATACGAATGCTTAAATTAATCACATTATCAGCCTTAAAGATATCACGTGCATTGCGGAAAACCTTCACATAAGGGTTCACAGTATCAAGCATACGTTGTAAATCTTGTAAGGTTTCCTCATCAACTCCTCGTTCACTTTGTTGTCTATTTAACGTGTTGCATCGATTTCGCACTTCGGCATGTGTGTCTTAGACATATAGTTGAGCAAATTTGGGTCGTTGTCCTTGTGCAGGGAGTAAAGATCCAATTCGGTGGTAATTGTTGCCACTTATTCTGAAGGAGTAAGGACCATGCCCATTCATTACTGAGTAATCGATGGACCCACCCATTGATGTGAATGATAACATAGAGTTATACATTCTTGTATTTTCAAGAAAATTGGGGTCATTCAACAATGTGTCTAGCAGTGGAGGAGGCGGGGGCAACGCGGGCAATATAACACGTCCACTTTGACAACAAAGCATGAATCGAGGTTGTGAAACACTACCTCTTGCGACTCTCTCATCCAATCACATGGCCACACGACAGTGCCCACAGGAAACCAAACTTCCCGTGAAATTCCAACGGTTTACGAACCTTCTTGCTGGTGGAGTGCTACATGCAATTGCTAATTGAATTTCTCTAGATTGTGACTGATGCTGCTCACGTTCTGCGATGAAGTGTGATTGGATGTGATCTGGATGATGCCGGCTAAATAGCCTCCATCTTGCATTTTGTCGAGCAAGTCTCACTCGAAGCATTCTTACAGTGATGTCACCACTTCCGGTTGGGGTTTCCGTCACTAATTCAGATAAATTATGTGCATTATTATTAGATAAAATTTTATTAGTATGATGTTCAATGAAGCAGATTTAATTGCACAAATAGGCTATTTAGTAACATGTTGTCTCCTTGTATGGTGTGCTATTATTAATTTGTACAGATTTGGGAAGGATTTCAGGAGGGTCACAAATTTTGATAGTATGAAAGAGTTTTAAAAGTGTGTGGTTTGCCCGTACGCTTGCCTCATGGGCCGCTCATTCGTCCCGAGCGTTATTAACCCTCCTGAGCCCTTCACCGCTCATTTGCGTATGTTTTTCTTGGCTCAGAAGCTTTGCACTGCACCAGCTGCAAGCATGCAACACATTTGTTTGGACATTTTTCTAGCTTTTTGCGCATTATTTAATTTTTTTAGCTTTGAAGCTTGCTCTATAAATAATAGAACAACAAAATAATGACAATGATGGGAATGTAGTTAATGTGTGATATTTTATGAATTTTGCAAAATTTTGTAGAAATTTTGTTTATTCTTTTTTATGGTTTTTTATAATTTATTTAGTTCTTGATTACTTTTTTTATTTATTTATTTATTCTTTTTTTGTTATTTTTTATTTTTTACGTTTTGCGTATTATTTTTTAATTTTTATCCAGTTTTATGTGTTTATTTTGGTAGTGTTTGTTCATTTTCCATTTTTTAATTATGTTGTTTATTTTTTATTTCGTGAATTTTGTTTATGTTTTCATTTTTTTGTTTTTTATATTTTTGTTGTGTACTTTTTGTTTTTTATTTGTAGTTTATTTATTTTTAATTGTTTATTTATTTGTTATTTTCGTGTTTTTTATTTACTTTTGTATTTATTTTTAATATTTTGGTGTTTTATTTACTTTTATGCGTTATTTTTTATGTTGAAGTTATTTATTTATGTATTATATAGATGTATTTATTTTTTTATTTTTTGGAATTTTTTCGTAGGTCAGTTTTGAAATAAAGATACAAATAAAAAATTAAAAATAAATGTCAGAAAATTTTAAAATACAACAATTCAAAAACAAAAGCAAAAAAGAAAAGAATTAAAAATTAAAAATTTATATTAAAAAATTAAAAAATAGAAAATTAAAAATTTAAAAAATTAAAAATTTAAAATTTAAAAAATAAGAAATTAACAATAAAGAAATTAACTACAAATAATTTAAAATTACAAAATTAAAAATTTGAAAATTTGAAAATTTAAAAAATTTAAAATTCAAAATTGAAAAATGGGAAAAAGAAAAAATCAAAATCAAAAAAATTAAATACGAAAAATGAAAAATAAAAAATAGAAACCTAAAAACTTAAAAAATTAAAAACATATAATTAAAAAATTAGAAATTGAGAATTATAAAAATTTAAAATTAAAAATTTTAAGAGTTATTATCCATAATAACATTCAAAACATATAGATATTAAGCTTGCATTATTGTATATACTCCAATACCGACAGTAAATGGTGCGCTTAATTTGAACGTAATCCAAAAAGGGAGACAAAAATGATCCACCGAAAACAAACAAAACTTGTTAACATTATCAAAAGTAGCTTACAATAATGTGAACATTATTTGTCATATGTTTTCGTAACAGCATATTACCTGGATAAATATTAAGCCTTATTGGATTTTTTTTCTTGATTTAACCCCAACAGAGTAGACATATGTTGTTCAAGGAACATAAGAAATCAAAACCATCCATCTTAAAGGCAAACTGAATCCCAAATAAATTAAAAGCTACCGAAATTTGAAAATGGAGAGAAAGAAAAGGTGAAGAAGCAGAAATGGGCAACATAAGATATGATATTATACCCAAATAATTAACAACACAAAAGCTAGCAAACATTGTTTTCTATTAGTTGTCATAATAACATATAACATGTGCACATAAGTGCATAATTATACCTAAATAATGAACAATATGTCCATAAAAAAAATATTTATGCCTAATATGGACCCGTGCTTTCCACGGAATAATTTAATGTAAGATATATTTTTAAAGAATAACTAAACTAAAAATATAGAAACAATATATGCATAAAAAAATATTTATAGAAACAATAGTTATACACACACACACATATATATGTACAGAAAATCATATGTACATTATTTTGCATTATACTTGCCAGAACAACACATATTACAGGGAAAGATATTAAGCCCTTAATCAATTTCATCCGCAATTAAACCAAAAACATAAATAAACATGTTTTGTTCAAGTATACAATAGAAAAACATTGGTTATATTATTGTCTATAATAACATATTATGCAGATAGATATTAAGCTCTTACTGATTTTTTCCCCTTAATTAACAAAAATATGAAATAAGTGTAAAAAAATTAATAAACATCATTTCGATAAGGTCCATTCCGAATAGTTTAAAAAGGTACCTGATTTTTCCACTGGTTTGGACAGTATCTCTAATTTTAATGCCTTTTTTAACTAAAAAAAGTTCTATGATAGGTTTTGGATACTTGGGAGTATTCAATATAGCTATGTTATTTGCATCATAAATATTATGATAATATATGTAGTAACCACTGCATAACATGGAATCAAAACAAAAAATGATATGCGAACATAATGAGTATGGTAATACCACAAACTAACCTCCACTAATATGAATATGAAGGGCAAGTTTGCGAACGAAACCTGCAACTGAAGAATATCCAGCAAGAATGAATATGTTTTCCATCAATAATTAAAAGTAGTACTTACTACCACAAACTTGTCATCGTTGTAAAAAATAACTCTACAATCATATTTACATTATTTTGTCATATTTGAATTTTTTAAATTAGAATTGAATTACGTTGATTAGAATACAATTTATTCATATTGTATTTAGTGCAACAGAAAACTAATTGCTGGTTATGTTGAGTACAATACAATTTCTCTTATATGAATTTTTAAACAATAACATAAACTAATACAGTTTATCTTATTTGAATTTTTTAAAAATAACCCTACAATCATATTCATGTTGATTACAAAACAATTTTTTCACATTATTTTTAAAATACCATCGAATTCCTGCAGTACGGAAAATAAATATGGAGAAAATTTAGAGGATTGTTGGAATATTTGTGTTCAATTTTTTCGAAATTTGAATTATTCACGTCTAACAATCCATAATGCAGAGGTGACTCATGCACTCATACAATGGTGGGGGAAACACGTTCGTTATTATTGTTGGACAAAAATTTTTGACAAAGTATTGGAATTTTAGTCGAATGTAAACTACTACAGATGCAACTGTAATGGAGAGGGGACTAAATTACATGCATGTGGTCCATGGCTTGTGTCAACCTTCATGGATATATATCATATGCACTGCGACAGTGACAATGAAGGTGTGTTTAATTTGTAATTAATCAAAAAAGGGGGAAAAGAAAGGTACAACGAAATCCACCATCAACTTGTGAACGTTAGTTTGCCAATTTTCTGAAAGGATGTTGATATTCAAAAGGATAAGGTTATTACTATAAGTTACATTTTCAATTATCGAAAAGCATGGGAAAAAGTAAACTTTGGAAAATGTAATTAGTTACATGTCTTTCCAATTTGGAATTTAACTTGGCAAAATACGTCAAGTTCATATCCAGGAGCTCATTCTTTGTAAATTAGCATTGACATTGACGGCGTCACCACTAATCAATAAGAGGAATAGGAATGCAAGAAAAAGTCAATGAAGCACCTTGGGTGCCAAATCCAAAAATAATATGTTATCAGAATATATAATATTCCGCTAGACTGCTAGTAAGTTCAAACACCAGAATATGCAGGATTGCAATAATAAGTCAAAATATGTTATATTAAGTAAACTAATTCAAAAAAAAAAAAAAAATGAAGCACACATTGCGGTCTTTCATTAAACTAATTTGATAATGGGAGCAATAACACATATATATATACACATATATGTTTCGAATTTGTAAAATTATACTTGTAAAAATTCCCCTAATCCTAACATTATAAAAATATCATAAATATACTAAAAGGTGTTCACATGAGAACACTTAAAACAATACCAATGAACTTATATAGACGAGTGTAGTTATTAATTTACTTCCCTTGTTAGATATCGAATATTAATTGCATTAACCTATTTAGTACCTTTCAACTTAACGTTAACATTCAAGAATTTACCTAACTTAAATTTAACCAGGCTAGTTGCTAGTAAATGCTAATAATTTACAACAATACAACTGGGGGCATTCCCACAAATCATGCATCACACCATTACCCAATCTTAATGCAAAGTGTAAGACTAACTTAAAGGATAGAAACGATGTCACGGATATTTTCTGGGGGCCTAACTTAGAGGATAATCTACTAAAAGCTCAAAAACATGAATACAGAGTAGTAAGTGCAAAATTTCAAAGTCCAAGAATTATATTAACTGAAAGTAGAAAATGATTACATAAATTGAATTGGGGGAAACTCTCATCATTTTCTTATATTATAGATAATCTCTTCGTTTATTTTGAAGAAATAAAATAAAAGAGATAATCACCTAGATTTATATTTAATACCTATCAATGATATACCAACAATCATCAGAATTTAAAAAAGTAATCAATCAGATTAGCCTCAGAACCAAGAATGCACAGAATGAAATTAAACAAATAATCAACATCAAAAGCAAAAAGCATCAACAGAAACCCCCTGCAAATAGGGTTTTACATCAACAATTAGCCTATTGCGAATTCTGGTAGGCCAATACCTAAAATTCGAGGAGATAGAGCTTGAAATAACGTTTCAGAAGAGTAGCTCCAATGTACCCTGCAGCAGAAAAATTCAAAACATCATACCATGACTAAGATTGACATATGTGCCTAGGAAGATCCACAAATCCATAAATTATGGACAATGCATAAATCCAAAGGTATGAGGTTTTTTTCCAATGTGATTATGCATACCTAGCAAGATCAAAACGTTGCGGAAATATGTTTTGCAGAATTCAACTGATTAATTGCGAATGAAATATGAGATGGAAGAGGAGGTTATGAGATAACATGTGGGACTGGGGGATTTGATAGGGTTAAAACCAAAACCACATAGCCGTGAATAATGAGCAGTTAAGTTGTGACGGCGTTGGAGACAAGTAGGGGAGAAGTTTGTCAGTGCTTAGGAGTCTTATGGAGGGGGGAACCATATCATAACTGAGTAAGTTTTTTTGTTTTAAAGAAAATAAAGGCAAATTAAAAGAGAGGATGTGCAACTTAACTGCTCATTGTTCACTGGACCTCTCGTTTCAGCTCTTCCGCATGGATTTTCCACAACTCGTTGACCATGGGCATAAACTCGCCATCGTCATCATCAACGGCGACATCTGCGGCGCCGACACCGAAGAAGCGGTGCTTCAAGCCGCGGCGGTGACGGCGACGATGACTCCTCCACCCTTCCCATAACCGGTGCCGCCAGATTCAACATCAACTCCAGCTTTTCATTGCCCTCTCTTCGAGAACTGCTACTCATCTTAAGCCAAATTTCACCTGCAAAACACAACCAAATTTCACAATTTAAACCCTCCCTTTTTTGGAAATCATAACTTATGAAAGAGGATTGTAAAAAAATAGAGACTTTCAAGGGAGATTAAACAGAGACTATGAAGGGAGATTATTTGTGGGTAGAAGCTAGATTTTATCAGCCAAGTCGTTTGACGTTCCTAGCTTCGACAACATTCAGGAAAAAAAACTTTCAAAATTCCCAATCAATCTGACAAATGCCCAATCCTAATAAATCTCCACAAAACAAAACACCCAAAACCCACAAAAATCCCATGCCAAAATACCAGAAAAACACCCTTTTCTTTCTCTCTCTACAAAATCACCCTTTCCAGGGGGATTCAGAATTTCTGAGCAATATCCACATGCTGGAAGGAAGAAGAACATTGCCGACGAGGGTAATTTGTAGCCATATGCGCATGAGATGAAGGGGCAGAGAGAGAGAGAGAGAAGCAGCACTTTCATTGATGCAGTCACAGGGGAAGAGAGAGAGAGAGAGGGGCAGCGTGGAGAGATGGGGACGCTGAGGGATCTGGACATTTCTGGGGGAAAGAGAAGATGAGAATTCTAGATGTTTGGGTGTAGATGGTAAACCAATCAACGGTTGTTATTTATCTATCATTTAATCTGACGGCTGAAAAGTTCAAATTAATGAAGATTTAGGAAAAGGTAGTTACTAAAACTTTACTATTATGTATTATATAGATGTGAACGATGTCGCAGCTTGGACAGTCTAATAATACCTAATTACCTACATGGTTCACCGCAAAACATGGTTGTAATACAACACAAAACATTTTAATATCGAGGAAATTAATTATCTATTGATGACTATTAAAATGTGAGTTCAAATCCCACCAATAGGTCCAGCACTGAATCACAAATTTATGTCCCTTGAACTGTTATAAAATTCATCACATCATCAAAGAAATAGGAGTAAAATCAACTACCTTCTCAAATGGGAATTATTTTCCTCCATAGGGGTTAGAATAATTTTCATTGTAAAATAAATTTGTCATTTCACCAAACGAAAAATTAGAAAATTGTTTTTCGAACATGTCATTTTCGTCAACTGGGCAAGGACTCTTCCTCATGACCCCCCCCCCCCCTCCCCGAGATAAACAGAGAACTTCCAGTAACACAAGCCGGTATAAGAAAATACAAGGCTTGGTTGGGAGACTACTGAATACTGATTACTGAATGCCTATCTCATTCAATTTCGTACCTCAAAAAACAGTACAAATCTAATATACTGCTTGTATTTGCTATAAAATTTCTCCCCCCCAAAACAGCTTTGTTCTCCAATTTATTTTCACATCTTCATGAGTTCAAAAATAATCTGGACCCTAAAAGATGTGATTACATCAGAGTACACAATGAACGCGGCACCCCTAAGCTATGAGTGTGTCTATTTTCGCATCTTCATAAATATGAACAAATAAGGCCCCTAAGAAGCTCCCTCAAGATATTCCTTCGATAACAGGCCGTTTCATGGAAGGCAGAGCATGCAATACCTACACTTCGTCAGTTGTTAGTTCAGCAGATGAATCAGATTCCTCTATGCAGAGCTGCACTCCGACTTCAGGAAAGGACCAAGGAAGAGCACAGTGAAGCAAACATTAGAAATGAAAGCCGCCAAAACCACCACCACCACCACCACCACCACCAGGGAAGCCTCCTTCGAAGTGGAATGTATATTGCTGCCCCCCACCACCAAAAGGATCAAATCCCCCAAATCCAAACCCACCATATCCAGGTCCACCGCCCATTCCCATGCCATCTTCATCGTCCCCCCTGTCATATCTTGCACGCTTCTCTTCATCGCCCAGAACCTGCAGGTACAGTGGCAACATGAGTTATTGGATTGCATGAAATGCATCCGGAAATAGCTAACTTGGAAGTGCTCAAAATGAAGAGAAGGTTAAACAGTTTGGAAGATATGCCACTCTTCTAAGGCCACCACAAACAATGAAGAGAGGACAAGAATGATAGCAGACAAGCAAAATAAGATTCAAGTTTCATTCAAAAAGTCTTCCAGTGGCAGAAAATAGAGATTAACGAAATCCAAGTACCCAAATACCCAACAATGATATCTTCGCAATGGATAAGACCATACAAGGAAAAAGAACCCAGGAAGAATGTACATGAACCAACCTCATAAGCAGCTGCTATTTCACGGAATTTGTTCTCCGCTTCTTCTCTATTATCAGCATTTTTATCCGGATGCCACTTCAAAGCAAGCTTCTTATAGGCACGCTTTATCTCTACAAAAGATGCCGTCTTTGAAACACCCAGAATCTTGTACCAGTCTTTGCGTTTGCTCAACTTCAAGGCTTTCTCAGCCCTCATTAGTGCCTCCCGAATGCTCATGTCCTATAAAGTTGGGAGAACAATTCAGCACATGCAATTTATTGAAAGGGCAAGAATGTGAGTTATCTTACATTTTGCTCAAAGAATTATATTTTTAAATGAATGTGTCCATTTTTGAAGATATGAAAGACACTACATGAATCCAAAATCTGAAATGCTCCCATTATAAGGACTTGGATGTTTCTCAGTCTGTTCCTTCAAATTGAAATTTTGTATCTTCCTAAAAACCTTCTTTTTAAAATCGGAAAACAAAACACTTTCTCCAGTCTGCACTTTGAAAATGATCAAGCAGAAATGGAAACCACAAAAAATGCTTCTGAACAACTTTAGTTTAACAAAATGCTGAAGACTACATAGTGGTTGAATTACGTAAATGGTCAAGAGGACAGCAGTACCCTTGTTTCCTAAAAATCAACATTACAGCATTGAAGGACTCATGTGCCAACAATCTTCAGGACTGGAAATACCTGAAGTGAACTGTCCACACACTCCCAGATTTCAAAGCAAGAAATAAAAATAAATAACACGAATAGTTAGTTCAATAAAAGCCAAAGTCACTGAAAATCATCAATTTTCTTTTAAGGTGGCCAACCTGGGGTGACTTTTGAGCTGCAGCTTTCAGATCTTCGACGGCTCCTTCCCAGTCTTCTGTCAACAACTTTGCTTCACCTCTCTACAAAACAGACATCATTCTTCTCAAGTAACTGTGCATAGAAATTTCTTTAAACAGGAAATTTCATCTAATCCTCAAGAGGCATCAGCATTCCAGATATTTCTACACTCATAAGAAAAACATAACCAAGAGTGAATACAAACCTGCACTAAAGCTTCCGTAAGCTCTCCATCAACATTTAAGGCCTCTGTGCAATTACTCAAAGCATCCTTCCCCCTGCCTAGTTTCACCAAAACCTTGCATAAGCCGAGATGAAGATGCACATTATGTGCAAGATGAGCAGGGTCCATGGCAAGAGCAGCTTTATAGTCCTCAACTGCAAGACGCAGTTTACCCTTTTCTACGTTATCTTCTGCCTGTGTAAAAGAACAGGTTAAATACTACTAATGGGAGAGCAAACCTAGGGAAGCCATAAGGCAAAGGACATCCACCAAATACCATGCAACATTTTTACAAAAACCAAAAAGAGAAATGGCCCCCAAAAAAAAAAAAAAAAACAAAAAAGGGGGGAAGAGGGAAAAAGCAATTAACTAATTAACAATACACTTCGGAATTTTCAGTGTGGTTATAATTATAAATTGTTCGGTATGAATTTTTAGAAAAATTTTCCCTTACGTTTCACCAGTGGAAGTGGCCTAACAACTTAACTCAAAGAAATAAACTTACACAAAAGACGTGGACAAAAATAAAAACAAAAAGATTTTCCACCTTTTCTTTCGGGGGAAGGGGGAGAGGATTTCTTTGTAGACAAGCTATAAAGAACAATGCTATGTCAATTCCACATGCAATATCTTGGAGCCAGAAGAACAACATCACTTCAGTGCATAAAAGATAACTTCATAAGACTATTCTTGGGATAAGGAAAACTTTTGCATTCTTTTTCTATGTAGGTTTTGTGGATAGTTTCCATTCTATACATATATAATTCTTTCCTAGGATGCTAATGATGCAAAATCCATCAAGGTTAACTTTGTGTTTTCAAGTGATTAGCTCCAAATAAGAGAGTTCAGTAGATGATCACCCCACCTTACCCAAAATGACCATGAATGCATATTTTAGCCCAGTTTTCCTTTTTAGTCAATGGCGTTATTCATCTTCAAAAATCATGAAAAAGCTGTCATTGGAAAGCTTGAAGAGTCTACGTTGAGGGAATGTGGATGCATTTGGTTTAGGGTCACTTTTTGGTAGTGATTTACGGCAATTTTTCAAGGCTGTCGAAACTGCCCCAAAATTTTAGTTTTCAACTCTTAGTTTCCTTTACCATTTGAGGCATTAATCTATATTCAATAATGCATAATGGGAATGGCTCGAAACCTCTTTGGGTCTATTTTCTTCACATATAATTTTATGGCACCAAAATTTCTGGGGAGAGAGAAATAGCTTAAGAATTGAGAAAGTGTCCACAAAATTCCAAAAAATAAAAGATTTAGATCCGCCTTAAGATAAAGAATTACAGCAGTCCAATCCTAATTGTTTCACATGGAAGGATAGCTAATACACGAGTTTCAAAGTTGTGGTGCCCTCAAATGATAGATCTGTTCTTCTAGAAGGCTCTAGAAATTGAAGGGATTTGCTTTCCAAATCTCGACTCATTCAGGATTGTAATAATCTAAACTCATTTAGGATTGTAATAATCTTTAGATTTTTCATTTAGTTTCTCATGGATATTAGTTGCCACCAGGGACTTAAAATGCGGATTAGGTCGCGTTTGCGGTTACGGTTGCGATAACACGGGAGCGTTGGAATACGCTGATCGCATAACAGATCACGTCCGTCATGGCATGAGATCATTCACATAGTTGTTTTTTCATTGGTATTTGTATTTTAGTAACACAATTCGCTAGGTAATGTTATTTTTAGCATAGTTCATAAGGTTATAGAATAGGACAAATGGTACAACATTGAAGTAGTTAATTTAAAACAAGCTAAGCAGTGGACAAAAGATTAAACATAATAGTAGTCATGCTTTATTTTGTACAATAATTAGCATAGAAATAGCATTTATTAAGTAATTTTCATTTTTATTAATATAAACATAAACAACATAAAAATATTATTTATTAATTGGCATTAGACTTGCTTTTTATTTGAACTATAATGATTTACTATAAATTTATGAGGTTGGAATTTTATTAATTCTTTATAACATAATTAACATAAAAATAGCATGATTATAAATAACATAAAAGTAACATAATTAACAAAAAATAACATAATTAGTATAAATAACATAAAACATAACTAATATATATAACATAAACATAAGTAATATAAATAACAAAAACATAATTAATGTAAATATGAATTAACAAGTTAAGCTTCATCTTTGTCCAACCCGGCCAACTCCCTCTTTTTGACAAAAACAAAAAATTTTGAATTCAAAAAAAATTATGTTAAAATAGCCAATACTTTAGAATTCTAGATTCTTCAGTAACCGGCCAACTCCGTAGTCAATTAATTCCAGTTAAAAGTTAAAACCCTCATTTACTTTCTTCCCCTCCCAGTGCGCCTGCCCAGTGCCCTTCGACCCTTCGATTGCCCTTCGACTCCTTCGCCTCCCTCACTCCCACTCCAGCCCCCATTCCCACTCGAGGGACACCTTCGCCTCCCCCACTTCTTCACCCACTCCTCTCCCAGTTTGGCACTCTCTACCCCGAGTCCCTTACCCTCAGTCCCCGACATTCCCGGCTTCCACTCCCCCCCTAGTCTGGTTAATGCAATAGATTACAAATACAGTTAATGAGGCATGTGTTTCTAGCTTTGATGATTCTTTCACACCATTATTTCGTCCATGTCGCGTTATGTCACGGTCATTGCGGCCGTTCTTCAATGAAATGGAGGTCACTCCGATTTCTCGACATTTTTCGGTTCGCTGAAGTACAATTCCGTGTCAACAAGGCCGTTCTGGGGATGGAACCGCCGAGTTTTAAAACCCTGGTTGCCACCCCATCGGCCCCGTTCTCTCATGTTATAAAAGCTTATTTTTGTGTTTTGCGTATAAATACCCCTCCCCTCCATTGCAAATATCAGATTTGAAGATTTGAAGAATATGAGAGATGAATGAACAAAATGGCAAGGAGTCAATTTCTCTCTCTAAAAATCTCTCTAAAATCGTTATCTCTTGGTAAGTGATACCTTTGAAAGGTCTCCCCTTTAGAATCTCTCTTTGGTGACGTTGCCTTTAGAATAGTGTTTTGCTAAGAAGCTTTACCCTTTTGTTGATTTAATTTTGAATTGTTCTTGTTATCTTTTTATGGGTTTATTGGATCGAAATCAAAGGATCTTCTTAGTAGTGTATTTTGGGTGATTTTGGTTATATTGTTGATTAATGATCTTTGTTCTTGAGGGCCCATACTTATCAGTTAACCTTCCACTCAAGCTATTGATCCCTATATGTGTGTGCGTGCCTATAGGTGCACGCGCCATGGATTCAAAAGGTAGCAATTTTGCGGAAAGTTTTGAAGTTAGGCAAATCTGCGATTTCACCCTACAACAACCATAATATGGAGCGTGATTGCTGCATTAGAGCGATTTTTGTTGTACCACAACCAAAACCACATTTTTAAATCCTTGGTGTATACACAGACATAAACACTTATTTTCCCCATCAAACACAAGGAGAACTTCAGCACTTCCATTTTTTTTTTTTAAGGAAAAAAAGGTCCAAACGCCTTTTCTCCAAAGCTAGCCACAGAAACCTCCATAAGACTACTTTTAACATCATTCCTCCCCGCAATGTTTCATGGTAGTCAATGCCACAAATATGCAAGGGGGAGGGCGGAGAAGGAAGAGAGGAAATAAGCAATAGCTAAACAAAAAGGCGATGTCAAAAGGTGACAAGCAAAAAAGAAGGCACATGCTGCTCATCAAGCACATAAGCGAGAAAGCTAGAAGTTTTCATAATTTGCATATGGCACATCTCAGTTTTGGATTATGGCAGTCATTGACCCCCCATTTGTATAGATGTTTTAAACGCTCTGTTGTCTAAGGGAACATTTTCCAATCTAGAAAAATCCAGGAGAACTTCTGTATACGATTTTGTTAGATTTCATATCCAAAATGTTTTGGAAACCAAAAAATTACTCTTTTACATCTATACATAATCAATATCCAACTATTTCCCTTCCCCTACAAAAAGGCAGGCGTATAGAGAAGGGACAATCAGTATATTACTTACTTTGGGGGGGGGGGGGGGGGGGGGGGGAGGGGGGAGCCAGAAAGTGTTTAAGCAACTTACACTCTTTGTTTTCTTTAGCAAATTCTTCAATCCAAAATATGCTTTCTTCAGTTCATTATGCTCTGGGTCTAAGCGAAGTCCTTTCTGATAATGTCTGAGTTGGCAAAAAAGGAAAAGTTATAGCATCAGACCTACCAATTTCAGAATATGTGATGCGAAGTATTCTCTGAACAAACCTCATAGCGACATCATGGTCTGCTAGATAGTAATAGGCACGACCTCTGACCAGTAACGCATCCAGGTCATTCTCATCCTCTTTGAGGATATAACCAGTCTCAGCGATAGCACCTGAATAATCTTTCGTTGCTAACAGCAATCCAACCTTGAGGACCTTAGCCTACAGAATCATGCACAAGATTTGTTTAAGATATCCTGCAATTATGGTATAAAGTTGTGACTTATGAGTCAAGATAAATAACAAATAATAGAAGAAAAAAAGGCCACCTTTGAACATGCAGGGGAGAAAACAAGAACAACTTTATCAATATATTCCAATGCCTTCTCAAAATCTCCTGAATCAAAGAGATTTGAAGCTGTTTGCAGAGCGCTTCGAGCCTGATGTAACTGAGAAAGCTCCTTCTCAATAGCTGCATTACCAGGGTTGAGTTCCAGATACTTGTTATAGTCAGTCTCAGCTTCTTCGTACCTATATTTTCCAGGGATCCATTGTAAGATGTTCCACGTCCATATATCTTCTATTTGCAGTAGGGAAGCAAGAAATACAATCCAAATCCCAAAATTCAAATACACAATAGCAGGGCATCAAAAGTATGTCTCAGTTTTATGAAACCAAAAGAAATACATGATAGCGGCATTGTTCCTCACACCTTACAATCTCCACGCAAACCATCAATGAGATTTTAGAGCAAATTTCAGAGCTATAGTAAAATTTCAGCACACTATTAAATGTTCTAGCACTTTTCCACAAGTTTGATGGCTCATTTAAAGTTCTAAAGCCGCCTCCACAAATTTGAAGGCCATCTACAAGAACTTCCACTTGTCCACCCTCATTTACAAATTTCAAGACCTTTGGACAAATTTCGAGGCTCATCTATAAATTTCATGGCTCCTGAACAAGTTTCAGAGCTTCTTTAAAAGTTACCAAAAATGTCAGTGCACTGAAAAAAAATTCTCAGCATCTCCAAATATGAGATGAAGTTGACACAGAGCGAATGATCTGCTACTGCAGTCTCAGTGTCAGTCCATGGTTCAACAATGACAAATATCTTGTAACTTATAAATATAGTTCTCTAACTCTTCGCCTTAAATAAACATCTCACCTAATAACATAATTTTGCCTAAAAGCAATTACCCAACACTGTCACAATTGAACTGCCGTTTGTTCTTTCACACGCTATAGATCACTCAAGGCTAAGGTGCTAAGCTAGGCATCTGTTCAGAAATTTGGAGTGGAAGTATGTGTAAGTCTAGTGCCTTTGAAACAACATAGAATGGGTATTGATGGATGTTCAGTTCCAATCTTGGTAGACAATACTCCAGAGATCTTCTCTAATTTCAGCTTGTTCTAATGTCATTCCACGACATCAGCACATATTTCAAGTAGACTGAATGGTTGTTGAGAATTGGAACAGCTTTCCTTCCTGCTTAAATGGATACAATAAATGGTATCATTAACTTCTGAGTTCTGACAGGACAAGTAAAGCTACTAGCTAAACGATAAATAGCAGAATTGAAGTCATCCAAAAGGCTTCTTGATGAATGTTACACAGCTATTCAGATGATCCAAGAGTCTTATTGGCTATTTCCAAGGTTGTCTAGGTTTGCTTATTTTAATCACACTGAACTTCTTGCAAATATGCTATCCAGCGGATGAATTATGCTCAAAATGATTCCTGCAATATTGTCTGCTGGCTGCTTTACATGATAAAAGGCTTGTGCCTTCTTTTCCAATCAGGTGCATGTGCTGCAATTAACTAGGTGCATTCAGCATGATAAGTGTCGATCAAATGCAATGTAGTAGTGGCATCCATGAGCAAAAATGGGGCACAGAGCCCTCATTTCATGTGTCTCACCTGTAAAAGATGTCCTCTTGCAGCACAATTTCTTCATTCTTTTCTTTGTATTTTTTTATCATCACCCAAAAACAAAAGGGAAACAAAAAACAAAAGCTGACTTAGATGGCAAATCACCACCAAAGAAGCAACATAGAAACACAATAGTCCACAACTCCATTCAATGCACCTTTCTATGAAAGATAATTCTTCCACAACAAGAGCTGGAAATATTTGACCAATGAATGCTAGCAGGATTTTCTTCGTACTTATTCAGGGATAGTTGAAAAGGTTATTTAAGTTGCAGTGTGCCCAGGTAATGATGCTCTCATAAAGACTGCCCCTTATTTAGGCCAACGTTTCACCAAAGAAAAATGTATGCTAAAATCAAATTCCACTCTGATGCCCCATTCATCACAGGCGACAGATAATGCATTCAACAGGAATCACAAAATCGCACGTAGATGCATGCCACAAAAACAAAGTTACATGACTAGATAACAATAGAGACTGACATATGCCCAGAAAAACGAAGTCACATGACTAAATAACAATAGCAGATGCAATGGAAGCAAACAAAAAGAAAAGCTTCCAGTAAGTATTCCCAAAAAAAAGAAGTGAACCTGCATAACTGGCGAAGAATATTTGCACGACGTGAGTATGCCTCCGAAAGTGCAGGATCTGCCTCGATGGCAGCATTAAGATCCTCAAGTGCCTCACTGTAACGTTTCACTTTTATGCTTTGTGAAACCCTCTCCAACAAATCAGCTACGTTCCCAGACTTTGCATCTGCATGTTTGAGATATGTGCATTAGAATTTGGCAATGCCATTAAGTTCAAGAATTTAGTCAAACCCAGATAATGTAGGAAAGATAATACCACAGGCCACAGCTAATGGAAGCAAGTCTAGTAAGAAGCTGTTTTTCACTGCTCATTAGCACTCTTAAACAAGCAAAAGGTCAAAACATCATCAGCCCTACAAGTGCCAAAAGGATTTGAAGGCCATCAGCACCGAAAATGTTTAATCACCAAAATCAAACCTGGAAAATGGGACACTCCATTGAAGTTTGAATTGGATTCGTTTTGAGGGAGGTAATATTCAAGTTGATAGAACTTCAGGTTGGATCTAGTTCAGGTCAAGTCATTCCAATTTAGGCCAATTTGGGATCCACTATATTGTCTTGAAATTGCAAGCGTCATCATTTTTTTGAGGGCAAAGGGGGGATTCCATCGCTATGCTCTTAGGTTAGACCAGTCCAAATATGTGTCAAAATTGGGTTGCCCTGTCAGGGTCCCGAATAAGTTACACCATCAGTTAGCATAATAAAGTAATATAGCGATTTATCATGTCTTATCAGATAAGAGACAATGCCAAGAATATAACATCCCAACAACAGTAATAATAGAAGATGCATGGAAAGATAGAGTCAACAATCCAAAAAAAATATATCCCATAGATTATCCATCTTAATTTGAGCAGCCATATCCTTGGTGCCTTCAAGAAGGATTCATTGGGAAATGGCTAATTTAAGAACTTGGACTACAGACCGAGTGATAAACCCTCACAATGTCCTCAAATGTTGTCATGTAGCTCTTTATTTCAAAAATAGGCCACAATCAACCACCAGTAAACTATATTGAATAAAACAGCTGGGAGCTCATAAGCATGTCCACTTAATTACTTGTTAAAAATTCAAAAACCATAGATAACAACCCTATCGCCTTAATCAGTTGTGGTATATAGAAACTCAACAAATGTACTACCACAACTAACACTGTCTTGAGGACTTCTACCAACCTTCTCTTATACCTTCTCTTATGTCTTGTCCAGACGCATGGTAATGATCAAATAATTTTTTTCCCTCAGAATTAACTATTACCATGTGCTTGGAGAAAGTTATTAGAGAAGGGTGCTAGGACTTTTCTACTGTCTTAAACTTAGCAATAGAAAACATAGTTTTTGGCCAAACCAATCCACCATCACCTAGATATCTCACACAAAGTTGAATCGACCAATACTAACAGCTTAATATCCCATGAGGTACACAGATGTTTTCCACTGAAGTAAAAAGAAAAACAAGCGATCACACTGAATCAAACCACATATGACAACAAAGATAACTCATACAGAAACTTAATACAGAAACAGTCAAAATCGACTGAACTTGCAAGGAATCTCAATGACAGTAAAAAACTTGCTTTTCACAGCGAATCTGCAGCAAGCTGAATCATAATCCTACAAATTCTAACGCCGAGAACGTATAGTCTAGGCACCTGAGTCTGGACACTATAGCAATAAACTATTGCATTACCAAAACCTAGCGCCTGCTTACCCAGGTACCTATTACACCCTCAAAAGAAGAAAAAGAACTAACTCGCCCTAAGAATTCAAATTGACGAAAGTAGCAAATTACAAAAGGATCTTGATAGAAAGCAAGATGGGAACTTTAGCAAGAAATAATATCGACAAACCGTCGCAAATTGCAAAAGCATCTCAACCCAGAATAAATCAATAAAAAACAAGCAAACAATTGAGAAAGCAACAAAATTCGGATCCATGAAGAGAATAGCAGAGCTGAATTTGAGAACCTGAGGCAGAGACGAGGGGCTGAAGAAGGAGAAGCTGGCAAGCCAAGACGAAGTGCAAGATGAAGATGGTAAAGACGAATCCCCTCCATGCCACCATGTCAGCCGAGGGATGTATGAATGCATTCAGTAGTTTTATCATTGAACGATTTCAAGATTCACGCAAAGAGGAGAGAGACTGACTGTATGCTCGTGTGTGTGTGCGTGTTGCCAAGTTCATGAGATTTTGTTGGGTTGGGAAAATTAAGAATTCTGATTGGGGAAGGGGGAAGCGTTAGACGGAGAGTACTCGCAGTCTGCCACCGGTTGTCCACGTAGTGTAGCCTATGAATGGTTGCCACGTGGCTGTTCTAACGTAGGTTCTGTGGGTCGTCTATGACGTGGGGACCTATGACCATTAATGAAGTGCCACGTGCGCATGGTTGGGTATCCAGATCTGGTCCCATCTCGATTGGCACCAAAGCACGTATGCTTTTTTTGCCCTTTTTTTTTTGGGAACTGTTTTTTTTTTTTTTTTTTTTGGAGGGGGATGGAAGGTAATGCAATTATATTAAAGTACTTTAAAACCGTTGCAAGTGTAGCTAACCGCTATACTACAATCGGAACACACGTATTTTTGACCTAGAAAATATCGTTATATTGTAGCAAATGATATTACACTCCCTGTTCTATTTGTATTGATATAGAATTCGCTTCTTAAAGGTCACCTCATCATCATTCTGTTTTGGCACTCCGACCATCCTCATACCATATACTATCTTCGTAGTAGGATTTTAATCAAATTAATGACAATCTGTAACGCCCCCAAATTAAACATGTTTCACTACTTGTATTTTTTTAATAAATCCCTTAATTATAATCTAGACAACCCAATGTTAGGGGCATTATCACCGTCCAAAAGGACAAGACTTGAAACATGAGTGCTATAAATAACACAGTTAAGCATAACTTCAATCATACAAATAAACACCTGATCAATCCATATATAATCAATTGTTAACCAATTTAAGGTTTTTTTTACACCATAGTAAAAACAATTCACCATGTAATCTGCATCTCCATCCACTGAAGATTTCAATATACAGCTCTAAAAATATGCACACACTGTGTCAGTGTTGATCTATCCAGATTTCCTTACTCAGCTTATTCTCTTCCGCTGGTTTACTATCATGAAGACGATTCTCTGAGCGTTTGTCTAAAACAAAACGTGAAAAACATTTCGAACTATGAGTCGAAGCTCAGTACATGCATTCTTGAATTGTTAAATGATCATTGAAATACTTAGTGGGCCCAATTTGCAATTCATTTTAAGTTAAAACAGTGAATAAGATGATGTAAATTTGCATTGCTATTTATTATCTGATAGTGAACCACTTGATACTGTTACGATCTATAGATAGGCGTACACCTACTAAGCCGATCGGGGATCTGGCCTGAAGCCGCGCGGATACCTGAAGAGCGAATGCCCTATAGATGATAACTGACGGGGTCACTAATTAACTGATAAATCACTGTATAAACTGATTCATTGATGTACTTACTAAACATGATACTTTGATAAATGAACTCTGATTTCTAAAGATACAGGCAATGGACGTACCTGAAGTCTTTAAAATGATATTTCACTTGATAATACTTATGCACAATGAAAACGATAGACTAGGCCCCGATTCTGCCAAAGAAATATAATTATAGGTAAATGCCGTTAGTAAACAATATTTACTCCCGTTGTAATGGAAATTGATTAATTAAAAAGCTTCCACAATTTCAATAATTCAATATAAAATAAGTTACAACAAAATGATTTGAAAAATAAATCAATTAGAGTTATTGAACTTGAAATATAACAAACTGAAACAAAATAGACCAAGTTGGAATGATTGAGGTGATAATGAAAAGATCTTAATTGATATAAATAAAATATGAGTTTCTGATATTTTCGAAATAGATAATGAGAAGTGTAATACTTCTGAAATGGATAATAGAAGGCTTAATGTCAGGAGAGGTGTTGTAAGGTTCATAAAAGCTCAAATAACACCAGCTTGGTTTGATGGGCACTGATTTTGAGTCATTACTCTGCTCACTTCGCAAATTTCATTTTCATGCTCATTTAACTTGGTTTTCAACCCAAGTAAACTTCTATACATAATCACACTTGTTGAACTCACTATTTCCTTGCAATACCCATAATTATATAGAAGCTTATGAAAATATTTCCAAATGCCACGATTTCTGTATTCACTCATATTATTGTTTGATAGTCTACATTAGAAAATCCATATCTTTCACTCTTGATCTCCAAATAAGATGTAAAACCCCAATATGAAAAGCTCATAATGTCCACTAAAACTTTTATTTAGGACACAAAGCATGATTCATATAGTAAGGTCCCTAAAATTAGGGTAGAATACAGACGTACACAATTTCAGTTCAATCTGCGCAGTCGTAGGAAAATGACCATAACATTTTCCGCAGAACTCGGATTAAGGCGATGCAAAAAGCATGTGAAAACTAACTCATTGATCTATCCACACACCGAAAATCACAAATTTTCAATGAGCCAATCAATACCAGGTTTTTCGTAAAATCCACTGTTCAAAACTGCTTCCGGTTTCGATGTATTCGGCACAGTCTTCAGTAAAGTGGCCATAACTTTATCTATACAACTCGGAATTAAGTAATTCTAGAGCCCATTGAAAGCTAACTCATTGAGGTATCTTCACGCCAAAAATAATAATTTTTGCATGTCCCACGAAATACCAGTTTATTCATAATCAGACCCCTGTTTTGGGTCTGTTTCCCAGCCATAAATCACCTAGTTTCATCTTTTCTTCATGTAACCATCCACTAAAATCACTCTTTAATTCATCCAAAATCACAGCAGCATTACCATAATCATTTATAATGATAAGAATTGTAAAATCAAATACAAAATAATCCAAATCCATCACTTCAAACTTAAACTAGCATGATTAACAAGTAACCCTAACCCTAGCATAATCCAACTTCAACTCCACCATGATCCATCACCAAGATAACTCTTAATTCAATCAAAACAACATGATCCATCATTAAAACAACCAAAACAAGAAGCAAAAACCATAAATCCAAAGAACAAGATTAAAACTACTTACTTTGAACTTGAAAAAAAGTGGTGATAGAGATGATGTTTGATGATTTTGAGGATGGAAGATGGTAGCCAATGGAGGGAGGTAGTTGGGGGTTGTAATCCTCGCCAGAGGCTAACCGAAAAGTGGCCGGAAAACACCACAATAGGGGCTGGGGGGCCTGCTAGCCTTGGGTAGAGAGAAGGAGGAGAGAAGAAGAGAGAGAAAGTGACTTGAATATTTACTTGGTGGAAAATGAAGTAAAAAAAAACTTGGTTGATATTTAAAGTGCTAAAAGCTACTTTTTACTAAGTACAAAATAGGCCTAATTAAGGATAATTAGCTAAACAAATGTACCCAAGTCTCGTTGGGCCAAAATCGGCCTTAAATGAGCTCGGGTTCGGAAAAGAGCTGAAACGGGGTGCGTTTGCAATTTTTTTTTGTTTTTTTTTCCAAAGTGCTAGATTAAAATGCTTGTGGTGTCATGAAAAATAATTTAATCACTTAAATCATAATTATCGAGGCCTACTATCAATTTTTTCGAAAATTTTCGGTAAATAAAACTCGAATTGCAAAGTGGAGTCCCAAATGAATTCTCCCAACCGGGATGATTCAATGAGATAAATAAATGTAGAAAATTAATAACATGACTTAATTAAATAAATAAATATGATTTAGGGTCGGGCTATTACACGATCATTACGTACCCAACGCTTAAATCTCTTTTGACAGTTACAACTTGCAAGCATCCACACACCATGCAACTAAGTTATAGTTAAATGATCGAAGTTCATAACTTTTGTCAATGGTGGCTAACTCGTTAATTTTTATGCAATGTTTTTTTGTTTTTGTGATCGTGCTTTCTTCATTTAATGTTGCTTCCTTTTTTTCCTTACATGTCTTGATGATAGGCTAAGAATTACACGGCATTCATTGCAATACTCCCTTGGTCATCCTCCTACATGCCATGTCTCTTTGGACTTATGAGTCATTTACAGTGAACGTGAACAACTGCATAAATCATTAAGTAGTTGTCAAACAATTTGGCCCTAATTTCCTCGCTTTAATCATTCTATAGGTTGCTCAGGATAGTCAGATATATCTCCATGGGTGCCATTTTGTATTTTCTCCTGAGTGTCGGGAAATAATTTTGTTGATTTAGTCACGCCATTCGAAGAAATGACTAGAGACAAGGTAAGGCTGGCGTACTGTTTCCCTCCTCGTATTTGATAGCAATCAAGGTGCTGTTAGAGGTTATACTACATTCATCATAATTAGTACTAAATTCACTTATTAGGCTATCTCTCTTCGTCACTTCTGTTTTCATTTTTGATCTATACTCCTCGTCCCCTACATAAGACCCTGTGTCATATCCTAAGTTCCTAACATTCATAAGCTGACTCCCTCAACTCATGTTCTTGTACCCTGACAAACACCTCATATTAGTTTGAGTCAATGTTTTTTTGTGATTCCTTTGGCCAGTCATTCTCCTGAATAAATGAATTTTGATTAGTCTTCATTAAGTTATCGATGTCCACTTCCATTGGTAAATGAGTTAGTACATTCCAAACATCCTAATAGCATTTACAGGCTTAGGATTGGCATCACTAATTGAGAATGCGGTATGCTTAGGCAGAGCACTTATTTTTGGATGATTAAAGATGGGTTTGTCTCCTACTTGGGAGAAACTTTTACCTGGATTATTATATGCAACCCCAACATCCTGCATAGGTTCCTTCTCATAATGAGTCTTACACACCTCCTCTATCCTACCAAATTATTTCCTTAATTCTTCATGATTAGGATCAAACCGAGTAAGTTCTTGATGAGCATTTTTCCTTAACACTGTGTTCAATAAAGGCTTAGGCTCACTGAAGTAAAGCTTTCACGTTACACTGATAAAGTTTCATAACAATCACGCTAATGTTTAGGCAATTCAAATTCTTTCAATTTCAACCAACAAGCAATTGTGTTAAATTAATAGAAATTTCAAGCTCCTAAATCAAATTGGCATCCTCCTCATTCTCAGGTTTAACCACACAAATATTGAAGAGATTTATCACACTTACTAAGGATGAGCTGGTGGGCCTTCACCATCAAAATTTTCTTGGCTTCCTTCCTTAGCATTTGGACTTCAAAAAGAACTGTCAAAGAGATTTCGTCTTCATGATAGCTCTTCTCACATCCTTAATGAACTCATCTTTGACTTGGTTTCAGAAAATTCAGCAAATAACAACTCAAATTGACTGATGGAAATCCCTCTATCCCTTTTGTTTTAAAAAGAATCAAATCAATTAGGTAAGCTCAATATGCTAGTTTAAGGATGAATAAATCATCCTTATTTTGTTTAAGACCTAAAACAGCAGGTCAAGGTTTACTTCCAGCAGCAAATCCGATTTTGAGAGGTTAATTACGTAAACCCCTTTAAGGTTTAAGCCCAATATTTTGCATTGGGACTGAAGTTTAAGAAGTCATCTTTCTAGAAAATTAAGTTTCACCCCATTTGGACTTCATTTACCCTCTCAAATTAGCCAATAAAACCAAGATATACAAACTGCTAGTTCAAACAGAATGTACCCGGTTTTTGGGTATGTGATTTGACAAGCTTAATGGTGGTTTAAACCTTAGATTTTTACCTTCTTAGAAATCTCAAGATGTCTACTTTCATATCCAAGCATTGAATTCCAATCATGCTTAGTCGAAGTAAAGAAATCAATCCATTTTATCAAGACCTGCTAGTTTGGTCCAAAACTGCGCGGTAAAATATTTTAGTAGAGTTAACCTACTTAAACATGGTTTAACCTTGATTTCTTTGTTGGGGGGTTTATACACATCCCAAAGTTACCCCCCATGGCCTGAAAACACAATCATACTCATTTTTGCTAAGCTTAAATCAAGTTGGAAAACCGGCCAGAAAACTGTCTAGTGAACCCGGTTTAAGCATGAGGTGTTTTCCTTCTCAAGTGGGTTTTCCCAGCTGCTTGGTTGCTTGCCTACATCACACCACATCCAAGGCTGCTAGAAACACAATAATTTGCTGCTGAAGAAGCTTTGAAACGTGTGAACCAATGAGAAAACAAAGGAGAAAACAGCACCATGCAATTTGATTGGTGGGCCGAAAAGGGGAATGCACTTTACGGCTATCCAATGAGAATTCAGCAAGCATTTTGGTTGTATTAAGCTTAAGTATGAGAAGATTAATGTATAATAAGCATTAGTATTACTTTACTTTATGCTTTGGATGTTTTAAGCAAGCTTTGTACCTAGATTAAGCTTAACCGGTTTGTATTAGCTCTTAATACTTTTCCTCCCTAGTAAGGAAAGGTAGAGGTGTGTGCTAGTGTGTGTGCTTGCTAGCTTAGGTCTTTATAAAGTATCATACGGCCCCCCCTTTGTAGAACCATATAACCAGATTTGAATCAAAACCCAATTTGGGAGCTTTGTGCTTTCGTGCTTAGGCACACCCTAAATACCAAAATTGCTTATCCTTAATTAGGCTGATTAAGGTGGTGTTCAAGTGAAGTCTTAAGCTTGATTAAGTGGTGATATCTGTATCTTAATCATAGTTTAAGGGCCTTAAACTTGAGTTTGGTAGTGTTTCTATATCCATTCTTCAAGTTTAGTTCTATCTCATTTGGTGTTATACTCAAGGATTCAAAGAGAGTTAAAGTAAGTTTGCTAGCTTTAATTTGGAGTTAGTGAATCTTAACTTTGCTTCTCTCCCACCTTTTCTCATTTACAAGCCACTCACATATCCATCCCTATGCTTACTCAAGGCTTAGACTACCTCTAATAGTCTAGCTTCCATCACAAACCTCAAACCATACTCAACCGTGCAAAAGTGAGAAACATGGTGTCACAAACCAGAAAAGTGGCACGGCCTACCCATGCCTAAAGGCACGACCGTGCCACACCTATTCGTGTGGTTTTCACTTGGTTGCTTCATAATCTTGGTAGCTTGTAACTTGGTTCCATTCATCCCTTGTGATATACATCAAATTACATCAAACTCCCTTTTGATTTTCACTTAGAATCCCTTGATTCTAAGTTCCATTTCTCCCTCACATGTTTGTTGCCTCACAACCAACATCTTATGTGCCACTTTCCTTGGTTTTCTCATGATTGTATTATCCCTTGGTTTGTAAGCTTTCACTCTTAATTTGAGTATTAGCCTAGACCCTCGGGATATACATCATTGACCAACCATGAGAGGTGGAACAACATTTTAGCTCAAATTGGCATTAAATTTAATCTAAAATGCCTCATTAGTATTGAAACCTTTGTAAAACCTTGATTCATCTTTGTTCCCTAGATGGAAATGACCAAACACGAACTTTTTCTTAAGTTATAATCTCGCTTCAAGTCTCCGATTTCATCTCCATGCTTCTAGTTAACGAGGGTTATAAATACAAAAAGGCAGGGCAAATTACTTATAGAACAAAGGAGAGAATGTGGAAATATAGTAATAGGGAAGTAATTTTATGAGCTATAAAGTGACATAGAAATAAATGTGAAATAGGCAATTATCGGACCAGCAAGTAAGGTGGAAGGAGAAGCTACTAACGACATCAATTGCGCCATCATATAACACTGATGGGTGGGATTCCTATTGAAAGAGAAAGGGTGAAGTTTCGTCCTTAAATCTGTTGTATATATTTTTCAAAAGATTTACATATAATATAGAAAAAAATATATAAAAAGTATTCAATTTATATAAAAGATAACATAAGTTCACCTCCTATCTAAGTTTTTTCCAAAAATGATACCATTCACGATTTATTGTAGCTTGTTCTGATTTTCCTATTCCTTTCTGTTGACTTAGTCACATGTTGATTTTGATGACAACAAACAATCTGATGAGTATTATAGAATATAGGTGAAATGGTGAAGTGACATGAGCTTATAATTATCCTGTTTTACACATAATATTTATGGTTAGTCAAATATATTTTCATTAATATTGAAATACTTATTTTGGACCTACTTGTGAGTTTATTATGGAATATTAATTAATTGAGTCATGCAACCTTGAAAATTATATGGCATTATGGATATTATTTGTGCAAAAATTCTCATAAAAGAAAACGTCATATATGATGGCATAATGGCCTTGATTTATATGTTACCATAATGCCAGATATTATGTTAAGGTTTTTATGATATGATTTGGATATCATGTTTTGTGAGATACAATTAGAGATATGATTATCAGGCTAATTGATTTGATTGGATATGATATGAATTCTATCTTATGGATTAATAATGGATACTAAAATAATCAAGATAAAATCTTATGAAAAATACCTTGTATATTTCATGATGAGGATTATTTTATCAAGGATTTTCTTAATTGATATGATAATATATTGAGACTATATTTGATTGACCAAAGATATTATATGATTTGTTTTAAGATATTATATGATAGAGTACCATATAAATTTTACATAATCTAAGTGATTGATGTTAGCTAATTTAAGAAGAGTCTTTGATGATGCATAAAATATCCTTTTGATTGAGGAGAATATTATGATAACCACTAATTGACATGATGATAAATCTCCAAGATTGTTCCTTGGTTGATAAAGTTTGACTTTGTATTTGAATCTTAAAATACAAATCAAAGATCAAGTTGAATACATTATACATGATGTTATTGCTATTTTGAGAATGTGGATGCAGATTTATTTTTGAGACAAAGAAAGCAAGTTCAAGGCCTTGAAAATAGAAGATTTCAGTCAAGCAAATTTAGGGTAGTCATCATTGAGAGATATATCATAACATCTAATGATACATCTTTGATTATAAATACAAGTAGGTGAAGCATGCCTAAGAAATAAGAAAAGAATGCATTGAGATCACACTTTAAGCTAGAACTTACATCCTGATTCGAAAATTACTTGTAGTGAAGATAATTTCTTGTAAGGAAATCTTATAATAAGTCAGTTGGGGATAATTACTTGGATAGATAAGTATTGAGTAGAAAATACCTAGTGAGTGATTTAGCTTAACGTACTTAGTTAATTGGTCGATTAAGCGCGAGAGGTCTCATGATCGAGTAGATAGCCTTGGAAGTATCCAAGGGAGCCTTAGAAGTAGAGTTGGAGGACTCGAGTTTGTCACTTCTTAAGTAAATAAGAAGTGGATCGGTTCAAATCCTTAGGAAAGAAGAGTCTTAGGTGAACTTGTAATTAACATCAGAGCAGGTGCTATATTTTTTAAACTTAACTGTCTAATAGCTTTGATCCCATAGCTATTTATAATTTTGATTTTGATTGTCCTCCTCTTTTTATGGGTACTAATTATTTTTGATGGTAGGAAATGATGGAACTCTATATTAAGAACAAAGTTCTTGATATTTGGGAGATTATCAAGAAAGGTCTCATTGTTATTGAAAAATTGAAGGATCAGTTTATAGATGATGATTACAAGATGATGTCCAAAAATTCTAAAGCCATTGATATGCTATATTGTGGCTTTCTATTGATATTTGTAAATATGTTTTTCATTGTAAAAGTGCTAAAAAAATTTGGGATTATCATCATTGTTTACATGGCACTAGTGAAAAAGTTTTAGATCTTGATATTGTTAAATATGAGGAAACAATCGAGATCAAAGAATTTGTGTCTCATAACGTTGGAGATGACAATTATTCACATAGAGAGCATGGTGACATGACCAATGCCAATAAAGAATTCAATTATTGAGGAAAATGGACATCTACATGAAGAACATGCTAAAGACGATAATTCCAAAATTCACATGTTTAAGTGCAATGTTAAAAGTGGTCCGTAGAAAGAGCCGAAGGCCAAAGAGGGACAAACTCAAATAATACGAGAGCAAGACCTTTTATAGTTGCTGAATCTAATACATGAGAAAAATGAGGTAGAAATTCTTAGTAATAATTTTTCTCAATCATGTATTGACTTTATTCATTTAAATACCATGATTTATGAATCGTTTTTAAGTTTGCATAAAAGTGGTATTAAATAGAAAAAGCGGGGCAAAACTAAGAAGAGAAAGTTATATATCTCTTTATTTTCACTTGCTTCCAACTCCTACGGACCCACAAAGAAAAGGTTACGGAGATATTGTTCTAGAAAATCATTTTTGGAGGGTGAACGATATTTTGATAAATTCTTATCAATTTTTTGAGATTTATACAACAGTAGGCGATTGACATATTGTTCACACCTATTAAATGTTTTCAAAACATCAAAAAGAGTGGCTTCAATAGCGGTAAATGATGAATTGCCTAAGGTAAAACTTAAGTGAATTTTTTTAAATAAATAAATAAATCTATCCCCTCTGATCCAATGCAACTTAATTTGCGCATTGTGGAGATAGTATATTTTGTTGATAGAATTCCACATGCCTATGAATCAATTATTATTATTCTCCCTTTTATTTGATTTGGCATGTTTGATAATCCAGCTATTTGGTCAAACATGGTTTGTGGTTTCATGAAGGTTTGCTTTTTATGTGTTATGATCTTGTACTATATCTTATAAAGGAAGACATATAGAATGACTCTTATGAAATAATTTTTTGCATACCATTTACCTAGATTGGCTATTTGTCTCATCTCATAGTTGGTGTTTAGTCATTTGTCATTGATATGTCATGAGATAATCTCAGTACAATCAAGGAAGATATAATGAGTTCTTAATTATACATGTCCTTTCTTCGTATTCTTGAAATATTATGTCTAATTATGTTTATCAAAGGGGAAAAATAGCTTGGATTATGTGTGTAATCTTTATATGCTATCATTTATTATGGCTATGTGTTTGAAGGATTTATCCTATAAAACGTTAACATTTGATATGATCTAGTTATGTCATAAGTAGTGACATAAATTATGTGAATAATTGATACTTATTAAGCCCATAAACAAAATGTGAATAATTGATACTTATTAAGCCCATAAACAATCTCGAATTAATAATTTTTCAAAACAGGAAAAGAGATAATTCCAACCCATGTGATAATATTCTTTCACGCGTCTATATACATGTCTACAATTTCTAATCTTCTTAACTATTGATGACTTAACACTTATGTATGAATTCTTACACTGAACTTGGATATAATTGGGCATCCTTTATTCTCATATTGATTCTTTTAAGGAAGATTTTATACCTGGTTGCCTGAATAAATTGGGTTATATGAATGTAAATTTCCAGTGTTCAAATTGAGGTCTCGCATCAATTTACTTTCTATGAGAAGGAGATTTATCTCGATTTGGAGTCTCTGATTGATACATGCTACATCTATGACCATGTCTTCTGCAAATTTCATTTTATCATCCTCCCAATTGGGCAATTAAAATTCCTGATCTATACATGTAAGATGTGTATCTTGTAACTAGTTTTTGACATTAATAAGTTGCGAGATTTATTTTGGCATGGATCAGATCGTGTGTATATTTAGTATACTTTACCCTTATTACTTGGATTATAATAACTACAAAAAGGGGATATACTAATTAAGTCTTATTTATATGCCTATGGTTTGATCATTATATATTTTTATATATATGGCGTGAATAGAGGGGGAACAGTATTAATGATGTAACGGAGAATTTTGTAGTTGAGAATTATTAACTTTTTTGCACCTCCAAGCGCCTTTTTGGTGCTTTTTATCATTTGGTCCACGAGTTTGAAAATGAATTTTTTTGGTCCTTCAAGGTTTGAGAAAAGTGAATTTTTAGTCCTTTTTATTATTATTTTGGTCTAGTAATTTCACAAATTATAGTTTTGACCCAAAATAGGTATTTCTAGCAATTTATTTTTTTATTTTCTGGGGGTTTTTCATGAAACATGCTCATTCTAAATGTTTAACTTTTTATAATAATTTTACTAGTACTAGTTATTATAATATACTACTTATATTATGAATATTATATTTTCTGTGATTATAGGCCCACTATGCTTAGCAAAATAATAAAATTTTATTAGAGAGCTTTGACCGTTACTTAAATGTAGTAAGCGTTGGACTCTGGCTTTTCTATAACTTCTAGTTTACAGAGGTTGTTGATCTCAACCACACCTTCTTTAGATCAGGCACAACACAGATCTTTCGTCTCGTACCTTGGAGTATAGTCACTAATCAAGTTTTTATATGTTTCAAGGATAGTGGAACTTTAATCAAAAAATATAATATTTAAAACATGACGTTCGATTGAATAACGTTCCCTGCTAGGAAACTTCTTTTATTAAAAGCTTGAAGATAAAAGTATTACAATGGAAAGATTTAAAGAGGGACTCAAACAACTAAGATAATTGGAGAAGCTTACTCATAGAGAAGTGGAGAAATCCAACTTTCTTTTACTCAAGTATGCTCAAATGATCGTGTCTCTTTACAACACTTAGTTTTTCCTTTTATAGAGAAAAGGGACTACATAGGATGCTCTAATGGCTATAGTACACATATTGTTACAGGATGCTTTCACATGGCTATAGTAGACTGCATTATTTTACTGACTTGACACTTGACAGATAAGATATAATGGTACAACAACTTTTCAGAGTACTTAATGTTAACAAGACTAGTCATCCATATTGCGCTTCTGTATGCATTCATCTCCAATAATGTTTTTCAATCCCATCATTATCGAGACAATCATCAAAATCTTCATCAAGTTGAAGAAGCTTTGGATACCATTTCTCAAATAGATCATATAGATATCTCTTTGTTCTGATAGAAAATTTTCAGCTCCAACATTAAAGAGATAATCAAAGATACCTTTTAAAAGTAGCTCCTTCTACCTTCTATACTGAATGTGCTAAAATAATTTATGATAAACGAAAGTAGTGTTTTCATAATGTACTAATAGTTTTCTTCATTCAATCAATTCTCACATTTGATGATAAATGTTGTAAAAACCAATGGCTCTTGCTAAAGCAAAATTACTAACTACTTCTTGTCATTCTAAAAACCATTCTTATCGTTGATCATCAAAATCTTCTGGATCAAAAATTTAAAAAGATAATGGGTTGGTTTGGCCTTTCCATATTTGTACTTAATCAATATGCAATGTAGCTCAATATGTAGACTTCTATTGTATGAGGCTTGTGTTAGACTATTAAGAGATGTGAGGGTCTAATGGATCATTTTAAACATATACTTTTGAAACTTAGCTAGACTTGAGAAGAATGGGTACTTTGGATCAGCAATTTTCATGAGGTAAGCTACATCCCATATTCCTAGACTTTCATGATGGATCATCTAGAAGGATTGAATTTGCTGGGAATCTAAGCTTTTCTTTTAAAGAAATGATCCATTTTCTTTATAAAAGTTCTTGGATCTTTAAGTGATAATTCTTTTGTTATAATTTTTTCGTAAAGGCATGGAATAAAGTTATTATTCCTGTATAGTTTCACTATTCTCTTGTTCTTACTGCTATACTATTCCAGCTTCTTTAGTATTCATAGTCTGTTTCTGAAAAACTTTCTTCTTGATCTGTGTTTTCTTTTTCTATTGACTCATAATAACTTGAAATTTTATTGAAATTCCAAATTTCGATGGGGTATAGTTCATCTTTAATTTCCTCAAATTTTTCCGCATAGAGTTTTATAAGATTCATTTTTTTTTTTGCTGCAATGAATAGAGTTATGTCCTATTTGTCTACAAATCCACCATTTACAAGTAGTTGGTTTTTTTCCCCTTTTATAATAGCGGTTTTAGGTTTTATTCTGTCTCTCTTTAGGGTTTTATGCTTAAAATGTTGACTTTTCTTGCTAGATTTGTTCAAAAAGATTGAGATTTTGTGGGTTTAGTATAATTTTTCTTATTAGTTTTAGATCTTAAATCTTTTGTTCTAGGTTTCATGGTTTACTTTCTTTTATGTCTAAACTTTGGATATGGTTGAAACCCATGTTGTCCTGGTTCTCTAACATCTTCACAGCAACTTGTTATTCCTTTTGTGTATCTTCTTCTTGATTCCTGTAAACACAATTGAGTTATTTCTCTAGTTATGCTAGTTTGAGCTGCCACTACTGATCTAATCACTGTAGGTTTACTTATAAATTCTTTAAATTTTTCAGAAAAAATAATCATTCCATGGAGGTGGAAATTCGTTCAATAGATATTGAATGTAAGTTTCTTGATTTTTAGATGAATCATATAGTTCATAATAATATTTATCAAATTCACAAAAAGAAGCTTTTAAATTGCATCGTTTGCAAATTCTTAAGTTGGTTAATTTGTATAGAGCTACTCTTCATTTTTTCTTAATAGCTTGGTTAAAGTTGGCAACAAATTCACATCCTTCAAATTGTCCTATTAAGTATTTTTCTAGAGTTCAAACTCATTCTTCTATGTCAATTCTTAAATTAGAAGATGTCATGTGTCTGTATTTCTCTTTTAAAATTGAGGGAATAATTACTAAGATATGGGCCTAGCCCAACGCCCAACTCAAAACCCTAGCTTAGGAGCCTATAAATAGGGGACTTTCCCCCTTATTCTTAAGGAGCTTAGCATTCAGCATCTTGCAAGCTGCAGAGCTCAGACTATAGATGACCTCCAACTACCGAGCGACAAGGATCAAGATAAACTAGCTTAATATCTTCTCCAACCTCAAATTGAAGTCTACTTTAGAGTTCTTCATTCAGTTCATCAATCGAGATCAGGCAACCTCACCCTTGCATCAATTAATTTGACTAACTACAATCAACACCCAGCATTTGTAGAATTCAAAGGTTCAGAATAAAAGCAACATCCAGCTACCAAGCGAGAAGGATCAAAATGTGCAAGCTTTAGAGTCATCGATCAACCACTTGCAGATCAAGGTTAAAAACCATTTTAGAGTTCTTTAGCTAATTCTGCATCAATCGAGATCAAGCAATCTCACTAAGAGATTGAATAAGAGCATTATTTCATTGTATTCAATTTAGAGATTGTACCTACACATACTATATCAATACAAAATTAAATTTATTTCTCAATTTCTTGTCTAATTTATTTTAGGTGCAAAATTTGTGTTTACAAATTTTTAGCACGTTCGATGAGACCATATCTGCCTCTCATCTCTTTCTCGATGCAAATTCAAAAGTACTTCCTTGAAGAAGACATGGCTCCCAAGACGCCATCCTTAGCCCTTTGAAGAAGGGGAATACTAGATCTACATCTAGAGGATCCGCAAAGGTTAGTATTACATCTTGCAATCGAAACACCGGGGTGATGATTAAGAGCATGACCAGAACTATTCCCTCCATCACCCTAAAGCAACAAGTCATGGCCCCAACTTTTCAGTCACGCAAAAGTCGAAACTTTGGCTCCAACTTGCATGCTTACGGAGTCAATCAAACTGCTTCTCTAATTTGAAAATAAAATCTATTGTCATCTTCATTATAAGGAAGACTCCACCACGTGAAATGGGTGAATTCTAGGTCTACACCAATCCTGTGCTCCAGCCTTTAAGTGAGGAGGATGATGACTATGGTAGTAGTGATTCTTCACCAGTATCTCCAAGGGATTCACTTTTCTCATGGTTGAATCCTTTAGTCTTGTTATCATGCCAGTCATGGTGATAGAGGCTGCCAACTTGGAGTAAGAACTGGTAGACATGAAGGTCACACTAGATAGACTCTCAACGAAAAGCACAGAAAATGATGCTGAAATCAAGCATCAAAACAAAAAGATTGCTGATTTGACAAAAAGTTGGAAAACAGCCATTTGAAGCTTTCATTAAAGGCTTAAGCGGTGAAGATTCAGACAAAAAGTCTAATCACATCTAGGAGTCTACCGATGGATTCATCCTTCAGCTTGATATCAGTTGAAAACATTCAAAATTTGATAGCTGAGGCAGTGAAGGCTCAGTTGGGAGGATATTCTCATCATACTCACTTGTATACAAAACCTTGTATAATGAAGATTGATGCACTTCTCATGCCCCATGGGTATCAACCACCTAAGTTCCAGCAATTTGGCGGCAAGGGTAACCCTAAGTAGCATATTGTTCACTTCATCAAAACCTACAGTAATGCTGGCACTAAAGAAGATTGGCGAAATAGTTCATACGATCCCTTAAAGGAATTACATTTGACTAGTATGCAGACCTTACTTCTGATTCCATTGATAATTGGGGGCAAATAGAGAGTGAGTTTTTGAATCTTTTCTATAGTATGCGTTGCGCAGTTAGCATAACAAAACACAAGGCAATGTTACGACGAGCCAGTCATCGATTACATTAACCATTAGCGTTCTTTCTCTTTGAAGTGTAAAGACCATTGATCTGAATCTTTAACTATTGAGATGTGCGCCTAAGGATGGATTGGGGTATACTTTATACTTTGTAACTGAACAAGCCTAAAACGTTCCAAGAACTGTGTTGGTTAAAAACTAAGAGTGAAAAACTATAAAGAAAGCCGCAAGCGTACAGCTCTCGCTATAGCACTTGAGGGTCGTATCCTCAGGGACAACGTGAAAGATTTAGGTCATTTACGAAGAAAACAGTAATCTAATTATAATGTCAACTATGCTAGCCTAAATCAAAACATAAGAACTTAAGTTAAGTGATCCTAAATCAAAACTACACCCAACTATTTTAACCAAATTTGAGCCAATTTTAGGGAATTATGCATCAATTAGTTATGAATGGCTACTAGAATTAAAACCTAATCATCATTTTGCCAAATTCTAACACTAACACTCTACTAACAATTAACAATATAACAAGATTAACAATCCACTAATAGATTATTTTCGCTAACAAATCACAAGAAAACCAACAGCCAACATCATTCAGCCAACAAAATCAACATCAACCAATATCATTCAGCCAACCAAATCAACAGCAAGTATTAACTCGGCAAAAACAGATCATCAAAAGGAACAAACAGAGGAAGCAGCAAACAGAGAAAGCCTGAATTGAGTAACAGGACAGGAACCTCAGAGAAAGCAAGAACACGGCAACAACAAGGCAACAACAGAGAAAGCAAAGCCATTACAGAGCATGAATCAGAACAGTAGAGGAGGGGATTCAACCTGAAATGTGAGGTATGGTGACTTCGAACTAAGAAACAGGGGAAAGGGAAACTCGAATTCAATCTACCAACCTTGGCTTCCTCGGTTTTAGTTCAGCCAACACTACAATGGCGGATTCGCCATTAACAACCATTCGAACCACAAACAGAACGAAACGGGGAAGGGGAGAAGTCGAATCATTCGTCAAACCATATCCAAAATCTTGCAAAAATCAACCAAAATTGAAGATTACTGCTAGAATTTCAAGAATATACCAAATTACAGGGATTTAAAGCTGAAATCGAAAGAAAATCAAAACCCTAATCTAACCCTAATTTCCGAGCGATTGAAACTAAATTAAAAACGAACAATTCTAACCCTAGAACAGAATTTAAACCTAAAACTAAACCTAAAAATTACCTCCTAAAAACTTTCTTCAATGGCCGATTCCAGTCTATATATACCCAAACCTTGCAAATTTCGACCCTTCGATTCGGCTCTTCGTGGACGATGGAGATGGTGGACAGCAGTGTTGATGGCGTGGTGTTAGTAGCGTGAATTAGGAAATGGGAGTTGGAGGAGAGAGAGAGACGAGGTGAGGTATGGCGAGATGGAGATGGTGGAAACGAAGAATCGAGGAGAAGGTTCGAGGTTCTCGGGTTTTTCTGGATGAAGAACAGCAGTGCGAGGAGAGAGAAAATTTCTTTTTCTCTCTTCTTTTTTTTTTTTGGGGCCGGTTCAGGGAAATTTAGACCGGTTCTTAGACATTTGGACCCGGTTCTTCAACTCCCGACTTTTTCTGCTATTTTTCTCGCGTTTTTAGCCATTTTTTTGAATTTATTCAAATCCTGCAAAATAAAATAAAATCAAATAAAAATATTAAAAATACGATAAAAACGAGCATAAAATTAGTATAAAAGTATATTAAAAATAGCTCATTTTTAGTGCGAACAAATACCCCCACACCAAGATTTTGCTCGTCCTCGAGTAAAAAAAACTAAACTAACTAAAAAAAAATGGAAAATAAGAAAAGAAAATCCTAACTCACTGTCATAGGAATCATGATTGCATTTAGCGTATGCAACAAGCCCTTTAAGCCCCCTGGTCTTCCAAGTGGACGAGTGAGGTCTCGTGAGGGTTTCTAAGTGAAATACCCACAAAATTATTTCAAATATAAAAGAAAATCTTTTTGGTTTTTTCTCAAAACTGATATGTACAAAATCTGGGAACAATATGCACACATCTCTGATAAACTAGATCACCCATGTACTCAATTATTGACCTGTATATATACAGAATGTACTTCAAAGCCTCTACCTCCTGAATGACATCAAAGTACTAATTTTTCACCCTATTGAACATAAAGATTTTGAATCCATTCCGGTGTTCGTGTGCAAGTGTATCATCATCTCAGGGCTTAGATTGACCAGAA
Organism: Carnegiea gigantea; assembly: GCA_029747015.1. Taxonomy (NCBI): domain Eukaryota; kingdom Viridiplantae; phylum Streptophyta; class Magnoliopsida; order Caryophyllales; family Cactaceae; genus Carnegiea; species Carnegiea gigantea. Next base: position 198,817 of record JAKOGI010001203.1, read on the forward strand.
TTGACTCAATCCTACTTAGTTGACACAACTATATTATTATCATACTAATTTTTGGAAGCAAGCTTTTCCAGTAGTAATATTGCCTCAAAGGGTAACACCCAGTAGCACGTGCCTCAAAGGGTAACGCCTAGTAGCGCATGCCTCAAAGGGATACTTGTCATTCCAAATTTTATTTCATCTCTTTTTTTTTTTTTCTTTCTTTCATTCTTATTCATAGTACATTTTTTTCAAAGTATTTGTGTCACAAGCTAGTAGGAGAATCATTCATGGAAACCTAAAACCTAAAGATGATGATGAAGAAATAAATAAGGACTGGATTACACAACCTATAATGAACAATTGAAGTTAGAATTAGGGCTATGAATATCACATTTGCAGGTGGAGACTTATAATGCACATCCTACTTATATACAAGCTAATAAATAAGGCACAGGGGATTTAAACTAATCAGAAATAGTACAAATATTCCCAAAAACAAAATCAAAAATCTTTTTGAATTTTCAAAAAAATTTTTCAAAAAAATGCACCTCACCCCCACACCAAAACTTCATAATGTCCTCATTGTGGAAACTAAGGCACTAAAAAGCAAGCTCATTAGCTATACAGCCGTTAAACATAAAATATATACAACGAGGACACCACTAAAAACCAAAAACGAAACTAAAAACCAAATAAAACCAAAATGAAAAAGAAAAGAAAATCAAAACTAAAACCAAAGGAAACACACCTATTTACAAAAACAAACTCAAAACCAAAATGAAGGACCTACTAAACCAAAAGAAACCTAAAACGAGACAAAAGGCAAAAGAAAAACAAAAGGAAAGATGAAAACAAATCACTGAAACATCAAAAAGGGAACAAAAAGGAAACTATTAAACCAAAACTAAACTAAGGAAACAAAACACAGAATCACTGAAACCAAACAAAAAAAACTAAAACACTCATATATTCACAATCCTAAATATGTACAACTAAGTTCAAAAAGGAAATAAAAGAAAAGAAAAAGAAAAGAAGAAGGTTGGAACGATCATACCAGGTTGGATACGGGTTGTACCCAAACTATAAGGCTTATGGAGCATCAGCCACTCCATATTAAGCTAAAAAGTGTTATTTAAATCAAAACTCGTTAAAGCACGTAATAGCTTATCAAACAAAGAAGCCCAACTCTCAATAATATAGCAACAATGAAAAGCAGTGTGTTGATTTAGAGAGTACACAACCACAAGAGGGGGGTGAATTGTGGTGTCCGATTTTCACAAGTTGCTGGCCAACAGTCTTAGACCCTGTTCGCACAGGGTGTTCCTGAGATAAGCAGAAGCGAAAATCCAACAAAATTGAATGCAGAAATAATGGACACAGGATTTTTACGTGGAAAACACCTCTAGCCCAACTGAGGTGAAAAAACCATGACCTACCTTGTGTAGGATTTAAACACTTCACTAAACGGGCTAATCACGTTACAATAGTAACACACCTTGTTACACATTGCAACCCACGTAACCGTCTTCCCTAAGACAGGTTACCCCACGTCCAAAATCCCCTTGATTTAGACACACACTCAACTCACTTTTGTGAAAGAAGAGTATAAAGAAAAACACCCTATTACAATGCTTCTCAACTAAGCTAATATAGGGTACAATGAAATCCTAGTATGCCAACTTTGAAAGCTCAAATAACTCACTTACTAGACACGGTTTTCTTTTCAAACTTTTAAGCTCATGAACACTAAATTTTTCTCTTTGAAAACCGATGCTTCTAAGGTTGTAAGAAGCCGCCTTTTATAGTGCTTGGAAAACAATTCATCAAATTTTTGGAAACTAAAATCCCTAAAGAATATAGAATTCTTTAGCCACAAGGGATGAGGAAACATGAGCTGGAAACACTTCCTAAACCGTGTGCATAAGGCGGTGATTCTCAGCAACTAGCCCATGTTTTTCTCAACAACCTTATCCACTTGCCAAAAATTGGATATTCTTTTATTCAAAAAGATTTTGCAAATCTCCTTAGATTTTAATAACCGTTTTTAGGATAAGGGGTAAGATACTCCATAGAAAAATCTTTCTTGCAAATCTTGAAGAAGCTGCTCAAAATCCAAAAGATAAAAATCGTGCAAAACAGTTTTTCGCAGCTTATTCTGGAAACACCCTGATCACCCTGTTTCCAGGATTGTTCTGAAGGGTGATCCGAAATATTTACCAAAAGAAAACAAAACCGTTTCAAGTAAGTGGTAAGTTAAGACATTCTGATTGGCATATTAACAAGAGTCTAAAAATATGAAACCAAATTAAATCAAGACATCTTGTTGTAGCCACTAGTCATCTTGTAGAAAGACGAATCTGCTGCAAACACTTCACAGGACCTGTTCCTCACGGCTGCACTTATATCCTATGCTTCAAACACTTTATAAGACATGTTTCAAACACCTTACAGAGCCTGTTTCTTATGGTTGTTCTTACATCGCTGACTTGAGTACCTGTTCTTGATAAACCATTAGTCAAGTAGTTTTAATATATTAAAAAGCAGCAGTAAGGCCCTGTTGGTAAAGCCTGTTTGGAACAACAACAACTACTACAACACTTGGATTTGTTATCATCAAAACCTTATACATTCTAACAAATTCCCCCTTTTTGATGATGACAAACCAAGTGACCATATTGACTTTCAAGGACAATTGAAGTGATTAGTGCCAATTATTTATAGGACCGACAATTCACATGAAGCAGTCAGTATCAAAAAAGTGTAAGAAATTTAACTCGTCCATGGCAAAACTAAAACAATATTGGTCATCCTATCTTCCCCCTTTTGGCATCATTAAAAAGTAGGGGCGAACAGTCAAACAGAGGGTGTTTGCTATCACCACCACTTGGGTAATGGAGGAAAGTCAACAGGCGATACACTAAAGTGTTTTGGTACGGTAATAAGATTGGCCACCCTAATCACACACAAGCAAGTCACAACAGAAAGCAAGCAAGGCAGAGCCAATCAAAAAACAAGATAACCTGTCATTCACCAAACGAGTGCAACAGAAAGTACAAACTAGCAAGAGAGGATAACCAAGAGAGGTGAGAACAGGCTATGAGAATAACATATGGGGGGTGATCAGAGAGCAGGAGGGGAAAATTTTGCTGAGAGGGAAGAGAGAAGGGCGAGGATATCTTCATGGCGTTTTGTATTGAGAGCCTTTTCCTCGTCCAGGGCAGTCTTTACCGCAGTAAGCTCAGCACTGAGTCGAGAGTTTTCTTCCAGAGTAGCCTCAAACTTGACTGAGGAACTGCCAGGAACAGGAGGACGGGTTGTTCTAGTCCCCTGTTCTGAGGCAGATCTCTCAATCAAAGTGTACCCACACCCCATAAGGGTGTTACTCCCAATCTCATCAATGAACTGAGCACCCACCTTCTTCTGCAGAGTCACCCCAAAGTGCTCAAACACACTAGTCAGGAAGAAGCCGTATCCCAGGTCATGTTCCCTGGAGGTGTTTGCAATTCTTGCTATGTGGCGAATCATGATGGCAGGAAGGCTGATTTGCTCTTCCTTGTCCATCAGATTCATCAAACATTGATCCATGGCATCAGCAAGATTTCGACCCTGGCCCCTGGGGATGACATTCTTGATGATAAACCAGAATATCAATTGATAGAGCGATGTCATGTCTCCTTTCTTCACGGACTTGGGTGTTTGCAGGCTTGGTTGCTGGGAGAGCTCCAGCAGCCTGGTTGTCCCTAGAATAGTCTTGTCTTCTCTCACATAGATATCAAAGCCCGTGGAGGGAATCTCCAGAATTTTCCCTAATATCTTCGCATCAAAGCGAAACTGTTGCCCATTAACAATACTTGTCACCACTCCTTCGGTGACAGTACAGTTGGCATAGAACTCTGTCAACTCATGTACAGAACACCCCAGCTGGGTGTTTGTAAACAGCTCATATCACCCCTGTGCACGCAGCTTGTGCAGAAACACCCCCAGACCCTGTTCCTCAAAATATTTTACCTTGATAATTTTGCCCTTGATGACCCGTCTCTGAAGCAATTAGGTCAGTTTGGCTGAAATGGCAGACGGGGTAGACTTCTTAGCTCTCTTAGGTTGGGGCTCAGTAGGAGGGTCTTGTGTGGAAGCGTGTTTGAGAGAGGCTTTTCTCTTGGGAGTTTTGAGGGGTGATGGTTTGAAGGGTAAAGTGGAGGTCGATTTTGGTGCAGGTAGAGACTTATCCTCTGAGGACTCTGAGAACAGGGGAGTGCCCTGTTTGAAGGTGGTGTTCTCAGTGTCGCTATCTGATGAAGGCTTAGAGGAGGAATCAATTTCCTCAACAACAGGGGATGACTGTTTGACAGGATGAGGTGTGGAGTGGAAAGTAATTCGGGCTGATTTTCGAGTTGGCCTGGTCGTGGGTTTGGACGAAGAGGGGATTTATGGTTTTGGTTTGACAGGGGTTTCACTTTTTGAGGGTTCTTCAGTCTGGCCGCTTTGAGACCTTTAGGGTGGTCGTGTTCTTGGCATTCTAGTACGCCTAGCTACAATTTTGTATCGTTTACGTTTCTCATCGGTTGGTGGTACCGGTGTGGCTTGTTCAGGCTTCACAGGAGACTCCTCCATTTGATCACCACTTCCCCCTTCTTCTTTTGACAAATCCTCCCCTAGGTCATCCCTAAAAACCTCAGGCCCTGTTTCTGGCCCTGTTTCCTGCTCTGGAAACAGCCCAAGCGAACTGATGTCATCTATTCTATGATCGAACAGAAAGATTTCATCTAAAGGTCCAATTTCTCTTTCAGATGCCCCAACAGGTTCTTGGGGTTTACATGCCCCTATTTCTCCAAACAAAATCAATTCCCACCCAAATTTGTAAGGGATGTCTTCCAATTTCAGATTCACTGTTCTAAGGTCGATGCTTTTCAAAAACCCAAAAGGTTTATAGACAACGGGTCGAGAAGGTTCATAGTTTTACCTTCCATGAGAGCCGTAAGAAATTATGTAGGAGCAAACAGGGCTGTGGCTATTTGCAAAGTTGTGCTTGGTGACCTATTGCCCTGGGTCACGGTCGAGGAGCTCTCAGTGCTGATGGGGGACGCCATTTTTCCAGAGAGATGAGAGAGATTAGGGTTTCAGGATTTCAGAGCACGAAGGATTGTGGTAGAAGTGAGAGATTTGAAGCAAGTTTGAAGAGAGATTTTAAAGAAAGAGAAGCGTGCAAAATCTTTTAAAGATTTTGCCCGTTTTGCAACAGGCTTTAGCATTAAATTAGGTCGCGCACGCCTCGGGAAGATGTTAGGCAATTCTCAATTTGTTGCACACATTTGACAAACAAGAGGCGTACCTGTTCCTGGTGCTTGTTCTTGAGGTTACTTGCTCGGTAACATGGGACAATAAGGGCAATCTCATTAGACCTCAACGAGTGTCAGCAAGTTGCAAACCTCACATATGCTAAACATAGCACAGAAGTTGATTGCAAACAAAAATTTAACATGTTGTACCCGTAACTTTTAAATTTTGCAAACAGGGCGAGAGAACAGGTTGGTCAGGTTGTTCTAATTAAGCCTAGTTTGAGTCTATTCCTTTCAAATTGTTCTCTACCCAATGCTTTTGTGAATATATCAGCAATTTGATTTTCAGTGGCACAAAAATTCATTGAGATCACTCCTTTTTCAACATTGTCTCTTAGAAAATGATGACGAATGTTAATATGTTTTGTTCTTTTGTGTTGACATGGATTTTTAGCAATGTTAATTGCACTTGTATTGTCACAATAAATAGGAATGCATCCTATGTCAACACAAAAGTCCTTGAGTTGTTATCTTATCCATAATAACTGAGCACAACAAGATGCAGCTGCCACATACTCAGCTTCTGCTGTGGACAAGGCAACAGAGAGTTGTTTCTTGGTTGCCCAAGATACCAAACAAGGTCCAAGAAAGTGAGCCATACCTGAGGTGCTTTTTCTATCAACCAAGAAACCTGCATAATCAGCATCAGCATACCCAACAAGATCAAAGTTGCAACCTCTAGGATACCATAAGGCTAGATCAGGTGTATGTTTTAAGTATCTTAAAATCCTTTTTACAGCCTTAAGATGAGTTTCTTTAGGGTTAGACTGAAAACGTGCACATAGACCAACACTGAAAACAATGTCAGGTCTACTAGCCGTCAGGTATAGGAGTGACCCTATCATGCCCCTATAGGATTTCTCCTCAACTGAGGGACTACCATCATCCATTACCAACCTGGTTGAGGGAGAGATGGGAGTATCAATGGGCTTGGCTGACTTCATCCCAAAACGCTTAAGTAACTCCTTGATATATTTTTGTTGATGGATCATGGTGCTATTTGAAGTTTGCTTGATTTGTAAGCCTAGAAAGAAATTAAGCTCACCCATCATGCTGATTTCAAACTCACTCTTCATCATTTTTGAAAATTCATTGCACAAATCATGATGAGTTGCACCAAATATGATGTCATCGACATATACTTGGATAATTAACAAATGTTCCCCCTTAGATTTTAGGAACAAGGTATTGTCTACCTTGCCTCTTGTAAAGTCATTTTCCAATAAAAAACTTAACAACCGCTCATACCAAGCTCTAGGGGCTTGTTTCAAACCATAAAGTGCTTTGTCAAGTTTGAAAACATGGTTAGGAAATTCATCACTTTCAAAACCGGGGGGTTGTTTGACATACACTTCTTCTTTGAGGTACCCATTTAAAAATGCACTTTTGACATCCATTTGATACAACTTAATCTCCATATGGGCTGCAAATACTATCAAGATTCGAATAGTCTCCATCCTTGCAACAAGTGCAAAGGTTTCTTCATAATCAATTCCCTCTTCTTGGTTGTAGCCTTGAACCACCAGCTGGGCCTTGTTTCTAGTGACTGTTCCGCATTCATCCAGCTTGTTACGGAACACCCACTTGGTTCCAATGATTGTTCTATCCTCTGGCCGTGGCACAAGATGCCATACCTTGTTCCTTTCGAACTGATGGAGTTCTTCTTACATGGCTGTGACCCAATCTGAATCTATCTTACCTATGCCGACAATTGTCCCGGATTTGCCGTTTCCAAATGCCATACTCTCACCTTCTGAAGCTGTAAGTGAGAGAAAATTGGATGTTTCACCAGTCATATGCCTCAAACACCCACTGTCAACATACCACAGCTGCTTGTTCCCTAGGTTGTTCCCTGCGCTGTTTGCTGGGTTGTTTGCTGGGTGGTTTTCTCTCACTTCAGCCTGCAAAACAGATCATAGGTTAGTTTTGGGAACCCAGATCCACTTGGGTCCCATTTCTTTAGACGTACAAATCTCATCTTTCCTAACCCATATTTGTTTTACATAAGCTGTGTTCCTTTTAATGGCATACTTTCTTGAGGGACAAGTATAACGGTAATGACCCGTTTTATCACAGTGATAACATACAATATTCTCAGATAATCCTAAATATTTTCTATTCACTGGGTAGGTCATCTCAGGCACAAAACCTAGTCCTCTTCTATTTCAACTATGATGGGTGTTTAACCATTCAAGTGCTTGTGAGGACCTGCTCCAGAGCTTGTTTGTGGCAAGGTCTAATTCCATTTGTTTCATTTTCTCAAGCAAGTTTTTATTTTCTACAAGTAAGGACTCGACCTTACCTTTTAAATCAAGGGATTCTTTTTCCAGCTCAGTCAATTTAGTGGAACAAGTCTCTTCTTTCATAAGTAGAGTTTCTTTAAGCACATTGATGTTTTCATACAAGGCAAGAGTTTCTTTGTCAACTTCAAGTTTTTCTAATTTAAGGGTTTCATTTTCAAGTTCTAGATCTCGAACATCCCTTTTTAATTCAGCACATATATCCATTATAGTGTACACTAATTCCTCAAGAGTTGATTTATTTAGACCACGTACCTTGTTCTTGAGTTGAGTCAAACTATCTGTTGATCCATCATCTGAATCAGTGTCACTTCTTGCCATGAGTGCTACATCAGCTTCCCCAGCTTCAGACCCTTCCTCATCCTCGCTTGAGTCTCCCCAGGCCGCGAGCATAGCTTTTGAGAACCTTTTCGCTGAGCTGCTTACACCCTGTTTCCTCCCCTATTTTCTAGGGTGTTCGGGTTCTTGTTCTTCCTTGTGCAGTGGGCAGTTTCTCACAATGTGGTCCAGTTTGCCACACTTGAAACACCCGAAGAACTGTTCCCGAGAGGTGTTCCTGGCCTTGCTGAAGTCCTTCCTTTTGCTATTTTCTTTGACTTTCTTGAAGAACTTCTTGAACTTTTGAGTGATCATGGCAATCTCCTCCTCATCAGAATCAGAATCATCTTCTAAGGCCTTTAGTGCAAGACCTCGATCTTTCTTTGTCTCATCTTTCTGTTGAGAATTTTTCCTAAGTTCATACGTTTGGAGGTTGCCAATCAGCTCATCTAGGGTGATCTTGTTCATGTCCTTAGCTTCTTGGATGGCCGTGACTTTCGCTTCCCAAGAATGAGGTAAAATTCTTAGGATTTTCCTCACCAATTCTTCGGCGGTGAAGGATTTTCCCAGCGATTTCAACTCATTCGTTATGTGAGTGAAGCGAGTGTACATGTCCATCACACTTTCACGATCACCCATCTCAAACAGCTCATATTTTCTCATAAGCAATTCAATCCGGGATTGCTTTACCTGATTGGTCCCTTCGTGAGCTATTTGCAAAGCATCCCAGATCTCCTTGGCCGTCTCACATTCAGATATGCGACTATATTCATCAGGACCAAGGCCGAAATATAGAAGTTTCTTGGCTTTGGCATTCTTCTCCATCATTTTGTAATCTTCAGTATTGAATTCTTTAGGCTCCTTGGGGATTGACTTTCCATCTTCAGTTACTTTCTTTGGGATGAGTGGTCCATTCTTGATGAGCATCCACAACTCATAGTCCTCGGCTTGGATGTAGTTTTCCATCCTATTCTTTCACCAACCATAGTGTTGGCCATTGAAGTATGGTGGTCGAGTTATGGATTGACCTTCAAGCATGTCTTGTGGGGTACTCATCTTCAAGGATCTCTCAAGGTGTTAGCCTTTCAAAGGAAAACCTGCTCTGATACCACTTGTTGATTTAGAGAGTACACAACCACAAGAGGGGGGTGAATTGTGGTGTCCGATTTTCACAAGTTGCTGGCCAACAGTCTTAGACCCTGTTCGCACAGGTTGTTCCTGAGATAAGCAGAAGCGAAAATCCAACAAAATTGAATGCGGAAATAATGGACACAGAATTTTTACGTGGAAAACACCTCTAGCCCAACTGAGGTGAAAAAATCACGACCTACCTCGTGTAGAATTTAAACACTTCACTAAACGGGCTAATCACGTTACAATAGTAACACACCTTGTTATAAATTACAACCCACGTAACCGTCTTCCCTAAGACAGGTTACCCCAGGTCCAAAATCCCCTTGATTTGGACACACACTCAACTCACTTTTATGAAAGAAGAGTATAAAGAAAAACACCCTATTACAATGCTTCTCAACTAAGCTAATATAGGGTACAATGAAGTCCTAGTATGCCAACTTTGAAAGCTCAAATAACTCACTCACTAGACACGGTTTTCTTTTCAAACTTTTAAGCTCATGAACACTAAATTTTTCTCTTTGAAAACCGATGCTTCTAAGGTTGTAAGAAGCCGCCTTTTATAGTGCTTGGAAAACAATTCATCAAATTTTTGGAAACTAAAATCCCTAAAGAATATAGAATTCTTTAGCCACAAGGGATGAGAAAACATGAGCTGGAAACACTTCCTAAACCATGTGCATAAGGCGGTGATTCTCAGCAACTAGCCCATGTTTTTCTCAATAACCTTATCCACTTGCCAAAAATTGGATATTCTTTTATTCAAAAAGATTTTGCAAATCCCCTTAGATTTTAATAACCGTTTTTAGGATAAGGGGTAAGATACTCCATAAAAAATCTTTCTTGCAAATCCTTGAAGAAGCTGCTCAAAATCCAAAAGATAAAAATCGTGCAAAACAGTTTTTTCACAGCTTATTCTGGAAACACCCTGATCACCCTGTTTCCAGGATTGTTCTGAAGGGTGATCCGAAATATTTACCAAAAGAAAACAAAACCGTTTCAAGTAAGTGGTAAGTTAAGACATTCTGATTGGCATATTAACAAGAGTCTAAAAATATGAAACCAAATTAAATCAAGACATCTTGTTGTAGCCACTAGTCATCTTGTAGAAAGACGAATCTGCTGCAAACACTTCACAGGACCTGTTCCTCACGGCTGCACTTATATCCTATGCTTCAAACACTTCACAGGACATGTTTCAAACACCTTACAGAGCCTGTTCCTCATGGTTGTTCTTACATCGCTGACTTGAGTACCTGTTCTTGATAAACCATTAGTCAAGCAGTTTTAATATATTGAAAAACAGCAGTAAGGCCCTGTTGGTAAAGCCTGTTTGGAACAACAACAACAACTACAACACTTGGATTTGTTATCATCAAAACCTTATACATTCTAACACAGCGAGTTGGAGCCAGATAGAGTACATCCATTTAGCCAATAAAGCATAGGTAAGGGCCCGTTTCAACTTATCAAACAGTTGGGCCCAATCAGGAAGGAAATGGACACACTCAAAATGAGCCAGTAGTGAGGTCATTGGCCTAGAAATATAATTATCATGAATGACCGGTCGAGGCAAATCAAAGGGTCCTAAGTCCACAAGTCCTTTAAGGTCAATATGTGTATGAGTCTGGTCCAAAGCAAAATTCTCAGGGACAACATTCGCAGACTCAATAAAGTCAGACTTGTGAGGTTCTAGAAGGAGGTCAGGTATGATCCGATCAAAGGAGAATGACTCATATTTAACACACAGATCCACACCCAAAGCTACATTGATATCAAAAGAAAATGAGTCGTATTCAACAGGGAATGACTCATGAGGTATTAGAGAGTCAAACAAAAATGATTCATATTCAACATAAAAACGCTCATCAAGACTTTGATTAATAACAAGCCCATATGAAAAAGATTCATATTCCACACGCAGAATATCATCATCAAATTCTAAAATGGTGGGTTTATCTTGCTCCTCACATGACTCCTGGGAAATATCGTCTAACCTATCATGATACTCGATGGCAGATGGGATGCTCATATCTAACTCATCGGGTCTCTCAGGTTCCTGACCCTCCTCAGACTCAGAAGATTCATCAAAAATGGTGGGTGGGTCGGCATAAACTGGGACATCTTCAGTGACATTCGTATGTGAGCTAGATTCAGTTGCAAGGTCCGGGGATAGAGGCATGCGGAGGTCATCCTCGTGTGCTAGACTAGGTAAAGACAGATCATCATTCAAGCTAGACCTAGAAAGACAAGAGGGCTCAAAATCATAAAAAAGACTAACTCCTGATTTAGGAGATCCTAAACTAGAGTCAGGCTGATGCAAATTAATATCCTCCCTACTTTGACTGAAACAGTGAGAATATTCAGTAATTCTCACTTTCATAATCTCTAACATCTTATCAGTCAATTCATTAATTCTCTTTTCCATACTTGCACACGTAGCATCACGATACAGACAAGAACAAACATCATGACAAGAAGATTGACAATAACCACACCAAACAGGAGGCACAAAAACAGGAGAGGGGTCATAGAAGTCTACCGAGTGATCTCGGGGGTAAGGATTGGCAAGAAAAACAGACTCATCATGAGTTGGGTATTGTAATTTCGGTCTAGCTTGTTCAAATGCATAATTATCCCAAGCTAAATTCTCAAAGAAGTCCCAAACCTCGTCTTGAGTTCTAGATAATAATCCTAACAAACCCCCCGGGGCACATAGACTCAAACACACCCTTAAATTCAGCATTGAGACCCAAAACTATGACCTCACAAATTTTCCATTTTTGAAAATTATGATTCAATTGAGCACGATAATCATTAAGCCTTGAAAAATAATGCCAAAAAGGTCCGTGCTCAAATTATGGGAACTTGAAAACTGGCATTTTGAAATTTTTTTTTTTGGGCAAATTTTTTCAAATTTTAGGGGTTTTCATTTTTTTTCAATTTTTTTGGATTTTTGGTTTTTCAAAATTTTTTTGTGATTTTTGAAGGTTTTCAAATTTTTTTGGATTTTTGATTTTTTTTTTTGGATTTTTTGAAGAAATGATAACAACAAATGATGATTGATAACAAAATAACAAAATTAGCTAAAATAAAGCACACAACTAAATAACTACTAATAAAATTATGAAAACACAATACGAAGAATGAAAACAAAAGAAAATGACCTAATCTCTCGCCATCATGGCCAAAAACTTGTTGGTTAAAAACTAAGAGTGAAAAACTATAAAGAAATCCGCAAGCGTACAACTCTCGATATAGCACTTGAGGGTCGTATCCTCAGGGACAACGTGAAAGATTTAGGTCATTTACGAAGAAAATAGTAATCTAATTATAATGTCAACTATGCTGGCCTAAATCAAAACATAAGAACTTAAGTTAAGTGATCCTAAATCAAAACTACACCTAACTATTTTAACCAAATTTGAACCAATTTTAGGGAATTATACATCAATTAGTTATGAATGCCTGCTAGAATTAAAACCTAATCATCATTTTGCCAAATTCTAACACTAACACTCTACTAACAATTAACAACATAACAAGATTAACAATCCACTAATAGATTATTTTCGCTAAAAAACCACAAGAAAACCAGCAGCCAACATCATTCAGCCAACAAAATCAACATCAACCAATATCATTCAGCCAACCAAATCAATAGCAAGTATTACTCGGCAAAAACAGATCATCAGAAGGAACAAATAGAGGAAGCAGTAAACAGAGAAAGCCTGAATTGAGTAACAGGACAGGAACCTCAGAGAAAGCAAGAACACGGCAACAACAGGGCAACAACAGAGAAAGCAGAGCCATTAGAGAGCATGAATCAGAACAGTAGAGGAGGGGATTCAACCTGAAATGTGAGGTATGGTGACTTCGAACTAAGACAAGCAATAGCAACAGAGAAGGCACGAACCAGAGGCTATGAACTTCGAACCAGAACTGAAAAGCGATAGAGAACTTCGAACCAAAAAAAATAGGGGAAAGGGAAACTCGAATTCAATCTACCAACCTTGGCTTCCTCGCTTTTAGCTCAGCCAACACTACAATGGCGGATTCGCCATTAATAACCATTCGAACCACAAACAGAACGAAACAGGGAAGGGGAGAAGTCGAATCATTCGTCAAACCATATCCAAAATCTTGCAAAAATCAACCAAAATTGAAGATTACTGCTAGAATTTCAAGAGTATACCAAATTACAAGGATTTAAAGCTGAAATCGAAAGAAAATCGAAGCCCTAATCTAACCCTAATTTTCGAGCGATTGAAACGAAATTAAAAACGAACAATTCTAACCCTAGAACAGAATTTAAACCTAAAACTAAACCTAAAAATTACCTCCTAAAAACTTTCTTCAATGGCCGATTCCAGTCTATATATACCCAAACCTTGCAAATTTCGGCCCTTCGATTCGGCTCTTCGTGGACAATGGAGATGGTGGACAGCAGTGGTGATGGCGTGGCGTCAGTAGCGTGAATTAGGAAATGGGAGTTGGAGAAGAGAGGGAGACGAGGTGAGGTATGGCGAGATGGAGATGGTGGAAACGAAGAATCGAGGAGAAGGTTCGAGGTTCTCGGGCTTTTCTGGATGAAGAACAGCAGTGCGAGGAGAGAGAAAATTTCTTTTTCTCTATTCTTTTTTTTTTGGCCGGTTTAGGGAAATTTAGACCGGTTCTTGGACATTTGGACCCGGTTCTTCAACTCTCGACTTTTTCTGCTATTTTTCTCGCGTTTTTAGCCATTTTTTGCATTTATTCAAATCCTGCAAAATAAAATAAAATAAAATAAAAATATTAAAAATACGATAAAAACGAGCATAAAATTAGTGTAAAAGTATATTAAAAATAGGTCATTTTTTGTGCGAACAAACTGGTACAAAGAACTCATGATATGGAGCTTATAATTGCCTACTATGGAAGATGACTCGATGATGATGAATTAATAACATCATCAAGAAATGGAAGCTCTATGCTTGGAGGCTCCGAAGAGAAGGAATGCCCTTATTATGAGTCTAATGCACTAGACTTGCTTGACAAACTTCTTAAGAAAACACTTACAGAACTCCCAGAAATAAGGTGTCCTGAAGAAATTGGAAGAACTGATGATCCTAAATATTGTAAGTATCAGAAGACCATCAGTCATCCTATAGAGAAGTGTAAGGCATTCAAGAGGTAATTCCTGCAACTTGCAAAGGAAGGAAAGATCACATTAGACGAAAAAGACACCAAAGAATCTGATTGATTGTCTATTCAGATCATATTGGAAATTGCTTCGGAAGAGGAACACCCCAAAATGAGCATTTAGGGACCAGACTTCCAAGTCACTTAAGGATTATTAAGTCAAACATTCAAGATCGTTAATTCAACTTAATATGCTTGCAAGACATATCTAAAGACTTTCAAGTTGTCAAGTTGAAGACGTTCAAGTCACTCCTAAAGATCCCAAGTCACAAAATAATTTTGACTCTCAAGTCACCCTTAAGGCTTCGAAGTCCTAGCTTCTAGACTCTCTAGTCAACGCAAACTGTCAAGTCACCCACAGGAATTATCAAGCCATCAAAGACATAGACTTCTAAGTGATTGAAATCAAAGATTTTCAAGTCACTTAAAGACTATCAAGTCAACAAAATCACAAACTTTAAAGTGAACTCAACAACTCTCAAATCATCAAAATGGTGGACCTTCAAGTTGCACTCATAAACTTTCAAGTCGTTAAACCAAGACTCTAATGTCACAAAATACTGTAGACTTCTAAGTCATCAAACTCTCAAGCTTGTAGGTCAATTCCTGCAGACTCCCAAGTTGTCAAACCCATATACTTTGAAGTCAGTCCTTCAAGACTCCTAAGTTAACCAAGTTACTGACTCCCAAGTCACTAAGTAGACTCTCAAGTCATCAAAGTTCAAGTCTTTCAAGATATCCAAATTAAAAGACTACTAAGTCGTAAAAATTCTAGACTCCATAATCAAGAAAGTTCAAAGCTCCAAGTCATTAAACCTAAAGGCTTTCAAGTCTTCAAAGTTTAAGACTTCTAGCTCAACAAAATTATTGACTCCCAAGTCACCAAATAGACTCCCAAGTCATCAAGTTCAAGACTCTTAGTCATCGAAATGAAACACTATCAAGTCATTTCATTAAATATGTTGACTCGTAAGTTACTAAGCACATTTTCAAATCATATAAACAGACTTTAAATTGTCACCAAATTGTTGCAAACTCTTAGAACCCCTTCAAGTTGAGGGAAACAACGAGATTGTATCATCCTTCGCATTAGTGACATAGGCAACTTCCTTCAAATTGATAGCCTTTTCTTTCAAATCGGACATTGGCAATATAGGCATCTTCCTTCAAGTCAGAAACCTCCTATTTTAAGTCGATTCCTCGTTAAAAGTTGACCTCAATTCATGATCTAATTGGACGAGTAACGGCTAGAAGAAGAACTCCAAGTGGATCCCAAGTAGATTAAGTGAGGGAATCTCCTGCCAAAAATCGAATCTACATGAAGAAACATTTTTCCATCTTTAATGTCAACCTCACTTCGGGATCTAATTGGGAGAGTAGTCAATTAAGCGTTTTCTTGAAAAAAAAAAGAAAAAGAAAATATATTTCTATTCAAGCAGATGAAGGCACCGACAGAAAAAGGAATAAGAAACATCTTTTACGTCAAAAGGAGATCAAAGTGAGCTGATAAAAAAATAGTTGTAATTAGTTTGAGAGCTATGAACTAAATTGAGCATCATGAAGGGGGTGCTCGAGGAGGGAATTTATAGCAATTGTTGAAAAAATTGTTAATAGAATTTATCACAAATTGTTGATAAAATTTTATCCCTTTAAATTGTTGATAGAATTTATCACAAATTGTTGATAGAATTCTATCCCTTTAAATTGTTAATAAATTTTATCACAAGTTATTGATAGAATTTTATCACAAACCTACTAGTAGAATTATTTTCAAAAAAATAAAGCATGGATAATCTACAAAGTCACCAAGTTATTTGGCAAAAAAAGGAAGAAGCCCATAAAAAAAGCTCTGATCATCAGCATCTTCCAAAATTTTAAGCCTCAACCACTTCAAACACTTAAGATTCTTGTACCTATATAATTCTTAAAGGGGGCA
>JAKOGI010001203.1:220000-232500 GCA_029747015.1 Carnegiea gigantea
AGTTTGGATGAAATTTGAACAAGGGTTCTCTGCTAGCTTTTAACATGAGTCTGGAAAGATATTCCTGGAAATCACAAACAACAGAGGGGATAGTGGGTCCCCTTGTCTGAGGCCTCTCCCCCCTTTGAAAGAGCACGGATCTTGTCCATTTAAATGGACAGTGAAATGGATAGAGGTAAGACATGCCATAATCCACTTTGTGAAGATGATGGAGAATTTGAGGGCTAAAAGCATTTTATGAATAAAATCCTAGTGAAATGAATCAAATGCTTTTTGTAAGTCAATCTTTAAGAGGCATCTAGGGGAGATGTGTTTTCTTTGGTAACCCCTTGCTAGATCCTGGCAAATCAAGGTATTATAGAGGATTTCCCTCCCCCTTACAAAAGCTATTTGATTATGGCTTATGATGGATGGGAGGGCCTCCTTGATTCTTATGCATATGAGCTTGGAGATACACTTGTATAGGACATTACAATAGGAAATAGGTCAAAATTCAGTAGCAAATTAAGGGTTGGGTACCTTTGATAGGACGACCAGTTTTATGGGACTAACATAGTCCGGCATAATCCTTGTTCTGAAGAAATCTTAGACTACATTGCATATCTAATCTCCTATCTAAGCCCAGGAGAGCTTCAAAAATCCACTGCTGAATCCATCCGGTCCTGGAGATTTATGATTGGGAATTGAGAATAGAGCCTCCTTTATGTCTGCCGTGGTAAAGGGCTTGCACAACAAGACCTGCTGCTCTATATTGAGAACCTGTCCATTCTGAATAATGTTATGATCAATGGGGCTCCTGATGGTTGGTTGAGTGCCCAGTAGGTTTTTGTAATAAAAGAGCATCACCCTCCCTACTTGTTCAAAAGCCTCCACTATGTTTCCATTGTCTTCCTTGAGAGTAAAATGGTAGGATGCTAGCTTTCTTTGTTTTGCTTTGGTAAAGAATAGCTTGGTATTATCATCACCATATCGAATCCATTCAAATTTACCTTGCTGCTTTAGTAATGAGTGACTGGAGGAGAGGATTGTGATGTAATGCAGTCTCAGATCCCTTTCTGTAAGGAGCAGTATAGGGTCATTTGGTGATGATTGTAGGGCTGTTTGGATGTCAGTGAGCTTCTACCTTGCGGTTTGCTGTTGTTCTCTAAGGTCCTAGAAGTGATCTCGGTTCAGTTTCCTCAGCTGGGATCTCATCTTGGGTAGAAAAGCATACACTTGCTTCAAATTAATGATGTGATGTGCTCTGGGGATAGTGGCAGTCACTATGGAAATGAAATCTTTATGTAAAGACCACATATCACAATATTTGAAACTGAGTTGAGGCTTTGGAGAAGTGGGGAATTGAATAATTAGTGGAGTATGATTTGACAGGCCAACGGCATCAAATTTAACTTGAGTGAAATTAAAGACATCATGCCAGTAGCTATTGATTAAAGACCTATCAATTCTGCTCCAAATTGACTTATTTGTCCATGAGAAATAGGAACCTGTGCTTCTCATTTCAGCTAGGTCACACTGCTCCATGAAGAGGGAAAGCTCCCTTATATCCTAGTCATTAACCTCATCCCCCCAATCCTATCCTCCTTGTAAAAGATTGTATTAAAGTCCTTAAGTAGGCACTATGCATCAGTCATTGATTGGGCTATAGTGGTCAGCTCAGACCATAAATCCCTTCTTTATTGCTCCCAGTTCAGACCATATATCAATGTGAGATAAAATTGTTTAAGTGACCCAGTTGAGTCACTTTGCAATGGATAAATTGCTCATGGATCTGTTTTGTTTCTACTGAATAAACATTTGGCCTCTATGCAATCCACACCCTACCTTTGAAGTTCAGGGAAAAATTATTTTGCCATCTCCACCTTGGAACGACCTTCGCAGCTACTTTGTCCACATTTTCGGGTTTGACTTTTGTCTCAAATAACCTAACTAAACCCACTTTATTGAGGTCCAAGAAGATATTGATATCTACTTGTTTATTAGGCCAGTTCTAGCCTTTAACATTCCATCCCACTATGTTCTCCATGAGGGGAAGGGGGAGGGTCATGAATGTCTGGTTTTGATGGCTGCTGCTCCTCCTGTATTGTGCTCAAAAGCTGATATGAATTAGTGTAGCTACCATTTCCTGCTATTTTATATTTACTGATGTTGTGCTGCTGTTGCTCTGAGATGTGGTTCGCTAATGATCTGCTGGGAACTAGGGTGAACTCATTTAAGCCTTGCTGTACTTTATCAAAGGGGTTATGAACAGGCTGTTTTACAATTGGCTGTCTTGCCACAGGTCTCCACTCCTGTCTCGTTATCCCCTTCTTCTTACAAACAGATTCTTCATGTCCAAACATGCCACAATGATGGCATTTAACTGGAAGCCATTCGTATTTCACTGACTGCCTTACAAGCATCTCCTGCTCATTAATGAATTCAATGTGTTCAGGAAAAGGACCTTCTATGGGAATGTCAATAAGTACACGGGCATAGCTGATCCAGGTTTTCTCCTTTGTATACTTATCTGTTTTAATGGGGACACCCAACACACTGCAGATTTTGCTTGAGCCAGATGTACCCCAGTATTTAATGTCCAAGTCTAGGAATTGTACCCAGAGAGGAAGGCACTTGATTGCTTCTATTTGTATATCCATTTTCGGATTCCAGCTTTTGACCAGGAATGGTTTACTATCAAAGTAATAGAGGTCCTTTTTTTTCCACTTGGATTTTGTCTTACAAATTCACAAATCTGACTAGAAAGACCCCCTTGCGCACTTGTAGTATCTTGTCAAGCTCAAAATTCAGCCAGATGCAGTTAATGAAGCCCTTCAATACTTCAAAAGGAGGGTTTGCTCCTAGTACAGAGTAGATGCGGGCATTTTGCCAATATTTAATCTCTTCTTTAACATCCTCATTCAACAATTTGGCACATTTCATTCCATGAACGTTAGAGGTAGGCATAAATTGCTGACTAGTGCCTTCATGTGGATCAACCAGTGACGCGTAAGTACTAACTATTGGGGATTGGGGTACTTGAGTCTGATTTGCCCGAGTAATCGAAACTGAAGTATTGGCCGGGGCTGCGGTAAAGGTGAAATCGGAGATCCTGGCTCAGCCTCCAGCGCAGAATCCTGTCTCATGGGAGGACTAGAGTGTCGCAACTGCCTGGGTCTCCCTCATCTTCCCTTGCCATGGCAGCAAGCCGCCGGGAGTCTCACTGGAGAGTCATCGAGAATTGTCAGAGATAGAAGAAGGATTTATATATATATATACACACACACACACACACATATACTGTAACACCCGCGACCCCTAGGGTCAGAAGCGTTACGTTTTCCTAACTTCTTACTTAAATTCTGGAAAGAAACGGACAGAATTTCCCTTGAAAACTAATCGTTTCCAGGCTAAACGCCTTACAACAAGTCCCTGTAGATTAACGGAAGCGTAAACATATAAAACATAACTCAACGGCCACACGCCGGAGTTCATAACTCGACGAGCCACCCGCTCGGAGTACACCAATCAGAATAGTTCATTAATACAGAAAAAGTAAAAGATACAACTCAACAGTTCATACAACCGGAGTATTGGGGTTTACATCCCAAGGCATAGCTAAATTGAACCAAGAAGACATCTAATTAACTTGATGGCTGACTCAGATGGCCATACAGAGTGACCTTTATACCGTATGCATTACGTGAAGTAGAATAATCATTTACAGACCTTTATAAACTAAGAATACATTAGATGACTTCATTAAACACGTAAGATCCCTTCAAATGGGCACATACGACGCCTTGCAAGCAAGAATAGGTTCCTTCTGGACTTATCTAACTCAACTTCTTCCTGTCATAAAGAAAACCAGGGGAAAAGGGGAAGGAGTAGTGGGATGAGCAACCACACGCTCAGCGAGTGTCCCCCAACCCCCTTAATACCAAAACCGTTGCAGGCAATAATATCTTTACCAGTCACATATCACGTTTCCATACTTTACTATCATATTAGGCATTCACAAGAATTCTTATGGAAATGTTACTAACCATAAACTTCACTTAAGCACTTAAACACATTTCCAGGAATCTAAATGACCAAACATCTTTACTAAGAGGCAGTTAAACACTTAGATAAGCGATGAGGCTAAGCATAGAAACTTCCTTTTATAGGCTAAGCATAGGGATCTTTCTTTTTCATAATATAACTTCTTAGCATTCCAGTTTAAACTATGCATGAAACCTCATTCGAGTGATGTGCACATAAAGTTATCTTTTTATTTCATAATCATTCTTGTCTTGGTATTTCATTCATATGATATACATAAGGTACACACATATGTTAAGTCTCATTCATAGGGTATGCATGAACATGCTTATAAGGCTTTGCTTTCATTAGCATGCTTTACTTAGATTTCATTCATATGATATGCACAAACATCTTTCTTTCTTTTCGTGAAAATACTTCACTTAGCCTTACTTGAAATCTCATTCTCATTTCATTCTTAAGAAAAGCACATAACTTGCATAGAAAACCTTTCTTCTTTTCTTGAAAGCACTTTGCTTAGCCTCTTGAGGCTCATAAAACTCTTCTCTTAGCCTCTTGAGGCTCGTATTCTTCTAAAAGAATCTCTTCCATCTTGGTCTCATAATGACCCTTAAAAACTTTCTTTCTGAAACACTTAAAAAGGCGAAACGCCAACTGCTTTTCTTATTTAATAAGAAACTACTCTGGGCATAAGATCATCATAAAGTGCTGGTTGGGAGAGATCTACACTCAATCCCAGTGAGATTAACTCACACTAAGCTCTTACTCTCGGGATGACAACTAACTTTGGACCTTAACCCTCGTCAGGGTCTCTAAGGATTACTCCCTAGGCTAGGGATTCCCCCGTTCAAGCAGGTTCACTCCCATCTATTGTCCCTAAGCACTTATCTTAGCCATTGAAACTGGTCATAATGACTAATAAGTTTGCTGCCTCTCACAGCGAAATCCTTTATCATGCAACTCATGCCTTTATAAAACTCTTTAGGATTCCCCTGTTCAAGCAGGTTCACTCCCAAATACTGTCTGTATAGCGAAAATAGGCCATTGCTTGCTATTAATCATGGCTATTATTAGTTTGAAAACACGAGAAACGTTCTTTGTCAAATCACCACACTTTCACGTATAATGCATCTTAGACATAAAAGGGGGAAACGGATTCACACGTTTCACATTCAAACACTTCATAGTCATTTCAACAATACAATGAGCCACACATGGTCTTGCAATCCACACGATTACGGTCATTTCACAACCCATGCTCCCTCCTCACAAGCACCGTACCACAAGAACCTTGAACCTCTCGTAGTTCTGCCTCAAACCATCCAACTATCATCTCGGTTTTCAATTCAATAATCATAACATATTATCAAAAATGGTCTTATGAAATAGCTACGTATAACTTACCGAGCAAGCAGCAACCGTCTCACAGCTCGTTACCATATACAGAAGCATAAATATATAGGTATATTTTGCATTAACTTGAAATAAGAGCTTAATTAACTAAAATAAACTCACAGCGCATGAAACTTAGTCTACATTCATGACTTGCGAATAGAAGGTAAGCATACCAAATTCATGCCACTTTCACGCATAGCTAATCGACTAATATTCAAAGTATAACCATCCAACTAAACATGCATTGGCTTAAAATGTTCTCAGGTTGTTTCAAAGGGTACTCTTAAGCATGAATTAGCTAGTTCAATGTGCATCAATTTAAAGAATGCTTGTCATTCAAGGGTAGCTTATAAATATGAGCTAGTCAAATTAGTCTACTTCGACCTTAGGTGATCTTGGCTCGTTTCAAACATTCATACATTGAAGTTAAGGGAGTAAACATGCTCACTTCGTCATTCAAACGTTATTTCCAAAGCTGTTTTATAAGCATAGTTCAACTAAGTAGGCAAGTATCGATTCGAAGCGTTCATTCATTGTTTCGAAGTTACATTTCAAATCTAATTGAGCCATTTCAGCATAATACGATTCTAAACGTTCATTTATTAGATCAAAATCATTATTCGAATCTAAATAGGTCATTTAAACATAAGTCCTTTCAGGGTGTTCTCCTTTTTTTGAAGCTATTAATTGGGCATGAATTGACTAAATGCACATGGGTCGATTCTAGGCATTTATAGTCTATTACGAAGTCATTGAACGAACATGATTCCGCAATATATAATGATTCTAAGCATTTAAAGTTTACTTTGGAGTTATTAACAATCATGGGTCAACTAATTGTACATATAATGATTCGAAACATTCATAATTCTTTTCGAAGTTAATAAATGAACATGAGTTAGCTAAACTT
Organism: Carnegiea gigantea; assembly: GCA_029747015.1. NCBI lineage: Eukaryota > Viridiplantae > Streptophyta > Magnoliopsida > Caryophyllales > Cactaceae > Carnegiea > Carnegiea gigantea. Next base: position 226,329 of record JAKOGI010001203.1, read on the forward strand.
ACCCTATTTCGATTTGAATACTAACATGATAATTCGAAACTACTTTTCACGCATGAATTAACTTGATATATTCGAATCGATTCTAAACATGCATAATTCACTTCGAACTAAACTTTCGGGCCTGAACTAACTGAACATATTCGGATAGAAACTAAACATGCATAATTCACTTCGAACTAGATTTTCAGGCATGAATTAGCTAAGTAGGTCCGAATAGAATCTAAACATGCATATTCATTTCGAACTGAACTTTCAGGCATGTATTAACTAAATTCACTTGAATTGATTCTAAGCCACTTTCAAGTATTAATCAACTAAACTAACATATATCAATTCGATGTCACTATCGGGCATAAACTAGCTAAACTTAAGATGCTTCGCAACTTAAAACTTAAAACGATTTTGAAACTACTAATACTTAGGGGGCGAGAAACACCCACCTGGACTCCAAGCTAAGGACCCATTCTAAGGGCTTTTGGGGTCGATTTGGACACTCAAGAACCCGGAAATTTACTTCTTACTTGCTGCCCAATAGAGACCCGAATCAACCCCCTTTCAAGTCCGGTTCTGCGCTGTTCGTGTCGTTCTGGTGGTCGCCGGAACCACTCTCAACATCGTCGGTCGCGGTGGCGGTGGTGGTGCATCTGGGTTTCAAACCCTAACCCTCAACCTCACTCGATCTCTCTCTGTCTCTACCGATGACAAACGGCCACCGTCCGCACCCCTTTCGGCCAGCCCATGCCGGCGTCTCGTCGTCGCCGCTGCCGCCGTGGTTGCGCCAGTCGTCGGTAGCAGGTCCCGTTGTTGTGAGCCCTTTTCACTCAGTCTCTCTCTTTCGCCCTCTCTTTTTTGCTGGTGGCACGCGAGCCCAGCCGCATCGGCCGTCATTCCGGCCACCGGCGCTGCCACCTTCTCCCTCTCAGTCTCTCTCTCCCCTCTCGTCTCTCTCTTACGTTGGTGGAGTGGGTTGCCGGGGGGAAAGGTCACGGGAAGCCAGCCAAGAAACCCCCCCATCGTGTTTTCGTGAAAAAGAAGGGGGCTCAGCCCCTCTTTTGTTCTTTTTTTTTTTTGATTGCTTCTTGGTCGCTTGCCCAATCAACTAAAATCGCCTGTCTAAATTCTAATCTCGTACCTCACAACTTATCCCGAATCGATAATACGACCCTTCGTCGATTATTCGATCTCAAATACGTCTAGGTTCAATTCAATAAACCACAAACTAATTCCAAGGTTGAAAACCTAATCGTTTTCAGGAAACGACTAAATAAATCGAATAACGACTAAATTAAACTATCAATATAATTTAAAGGCATAAATGACACAAATTGACTTTAAAAATCAATAATAGCAATAATAAACCCCTATTTAATAAAATTATAGCTCCCAAAAGCACATCGACAATAATTTAACTCATATAGTTGCTAAAAATACGAATTTATAACGTAAAAAGGAAATTTAGTTAGCTTAACGGAAAACGAAAATGCGGGGTCTTATACTCTTCCCCCCTTAAAAGAATTTCGTCCCCGAAATTCTAAATCTAAATTCGGTCTTTCCTAGCATGCACACGCACAACTAAGATCTACGCGGTGGGTTTCCAAAAGATTCCATTTTGCAATCACTACTTCTTTTTAAATCAAAAGAAAATTGTCTTATGGTATCCAGTCTCCTCCTCGCCAATCTCTTCAAGCGTCTACTCGCTCTATTTAGGCGCCGAGGGCAAATCGCATTGAAGAGAGGCAAATGAGTTGGCGTGGAAAACCATATTAAACTCATTTTCGAAAGAGGCAAGGACTTGAATCACCTACACACTACTCGCATCATGACAAGGAGCTCTATGGACATGCATCGCTATGGGTTGGTGTCCAAGGATATGACTTCAGGCTGCAAAGAACAAGGGTCATAACGGTTAACTCTGAGACCCTATGACACTCTAGAGTGATAAGAGCAACTCAAAGCATTACGTAGGATCATCTTAGCATAATGACATCACATGAAATCGATAACTCAACGTTTTCAAACCAAGAATCACATGCAGCATGAATCAATCCATCACACACACATGGTACACAATTTACAAGAGGATAAATATACAACCCATTAGTCATGCAAGGAAACAACTTGGGAAGTTAGACGACAGGGATGTGGGACAAGACTCAGCAACAGACTTGTACGTATCCACACATTAATTGTGCATGGGAGGTTGATACATGGTTTCTTAGTTGTGGCGGGTTTAGCAAAGGATTCCTCATACCTAATGTTGCTCTTACATAACTCAACTATCGTTTCACAAGGGTTTAACTGCCAGGGTAAGGTGGCTTCCCAGGGCATTGCCACTTGGGGGATTTGCAATCTCATAGGGAAAATAGACTTTGAGTTTAACCAACGCAATGCCGCTTCTTATAGGTTCTTACGAGCAAGTATGTATGTACATAGATGTAACTCGAGAAATGGTAGCAGTACTATGCCAAACAGTGTCGTGTCTGGCTATAAGACAACTAGGTTGAAGGTAAGGCCAAACATGCTAAGCAAAGTATAGTAAGATAGCGTTGGTAGCATATATGATGGCTAGCAAAGCACTATCCAAGGTTCTCTATGAAACCTATCATGTGCACATAAAATTCAGCATGCAAGACTTGATGCGGCTAACTCAACCATACTATGCCAGGATACTTAGTTATAGTCTGTCAGGGATTGTTTTACACACATCCATTCATATCCCTTTAAGTCACGCATTCAAGTATGGTCGCAAGTACGCTGGCATGTCATATGGTCTAGGCAAAGAAGGTACAGGGCCAATAAATGTGAATGAAACCCCTATGGCCACAAGATCTTTTTGCTAGGCATATGAGTTTTTAGCCACTCAATCAAACATATGAAACATAGAACTTACCAATACGAATATCTTAGCACATCATGTAAGGATACATACAAGGGTAAGCATTCGAATGCAAAGGCCACAGTCACGTAATCATGTTATGAGGTATGTTCACAGTTGCTATGCTATCATTAGATAAGCACGGTTATATGAAGCAAACACTCACATAACTTGAATTATTTGGCCAACTTAGTGGCGCACTCAACCAGAAGTAATCTAAACACATACCAAATGGTTTATTTACTATACCTCTCACTTATGAAACACACGAATATCCATACATGCCATTTTATATAACGATATAGGCTTCTAAACATTTATGAAAACATAGCATGCTATAAAACACAATGTTCACAATAATGTTGTACAAAAGTCACCTAGACGGGAATAAACGATAGAAATGCTCATTAGCATTCTAGGGTTAGAGGTATGCCTTGGGCTTGTCCAAAGTAACTAGAGACTAGCCATTAATCACATAACAAGGGGTAAGAACAGTGGCGCTATTGGTCTTACGGGGTACATCTATCCTACAGGTGATAGTAGGAGTCTTATTGTAGGTCGCTAGCCTTAGGAGGGATCGTCTACGATGTACAATTTCAAAGTCTGCTAGGTTCTTTCTCCCTTGAGCTTTCTGGGTATATCAGGGTTTGTTCGGGGCAAAACATCTCACCCCATTCACGAATAATAATCTGTATAATATAAAGCAAGTATTGCACGGTTTAAGCAACAATGGCGAGCAAGGGGTACAGTAGGTACACTTATGTGATGTTCAACGTAGTCCTATCACTAGCAGTTAGTCTTACAAGCATGTATACAAGAGTAGCCACTAATATACTCAGGAAATTCAGAATTCGAAAACGGAAGGTACCATTTAATAGGATTATCAATCGTAGCAACAAATTTTCCAATCATTCCTTTCCTAGCTCATTATGAAAGATTCCATTGACGTACACATCTTAGCACATGCACATTTACAAGCAACATTTGATAAACATAAGGGTGCGTATTAGTGAATCTAGACTACCTCATCATTACTAACGAAAAGCTAATTCTTTGGTGTAAGACAACCTTGGCTCGATAGTCAAAACGACATTAACATCTCAAAATCTTGAGTTTCAAAGGATTAAAAATAGCTTATCTATTTCGAATCTCTTTGTTTTTAATAAAAGGATGGTTAACTGTTTCTAGCTCCCTCTCTACCAACCTTTGAGTACGTCTGCTCACTCCATTGTAGGGCCCGAGAAGCAAATCGTACTTTAGGGGCAAAGACGAGCTTAAAAAAAGAATTTTCAAACGCTCGACGGCTCAAGTCTAATTGACGTGCTTTAACTATCGATTGTCTTATCAGAGCGCAGGAAGAAAATATTTATCAATCAAAACATCACTTAGCACACACGATACAAGTGAATTGCACTCACTTCCTAACACACGACTCACATACATTCGATTGGCTTAACCGGATTACCTAAAAGTCAGTTAGCGCATTAGGAACATATTGCATCAATGAAGTACTCACTACGTCACCTGAAGGTGTGGGGAGAGCCGTTTGACTCTTATACTAACGCACAACTCGCCACTTTTACTCAATCGACCTTCTTGAACCATACATAACTACTTAAGTGCAGCAACAATCATACAAAGCTCACATTTGTATATAAAGCAAAACATATGTCACATTAGCACGTGTTCCTAGGCGACTATATGAGATGCAAGACTCAGGTCGCGCCCTATGGTCGCAGGACCATGCTCTGATACCATCTGTAACACCCCCGTCCCCTAGGGTCAGAAGCGTTATGTTTTCCTAACTTCTTACTTAAATTCTGGGAAGAAATGAACAGAATTTCCCCTGAAAACTGACCGTTTCCAGGCTAAACGCCTTACAATAAGTCCCTGTAGATTAACGAAAGCGTAAACACATAAAACATAACTCAACGGCCACACGCCGGAGTTCATAACTCGACGAGCCACCCGCTCGGAGTACACTAATCAGAATAGTTCATTAATACAGAAAAAGTAAAAGATACAACTCAACGGTTCACACAACCGGAGTATTGGGGTTTACATCCCAAGGCATAGCTAAATTAATCCAAGAAGACATCTAATTAACTTGATGGTTGACTCAGATGGCTATACATAGCGACCTTTATACTGTATGCATTACATGAACTAGAATAATCATTTACAGACCTTTATAAACTAAGAATACATTAGATGACTTCATTAAACACGTAAGATCCCTTCAAATGGGCACATACGATGCCTTGTAAGCAAAATAGGTTCCTTCTGGACTTATCTAGCTTAACTTCTTCCCGTCACAAAGAAAACCTGGGGAAAAGGGGAAGGAGTAGTGGGATGAGCAACTACACGCTCAGTGAGTGTCCCCCAACCCCCTTAAAACCAAAACTGTTGCAGGTAATAATGTCTTTACTAGTCACATATCACGTTTCCATACTTTACTATCATATTAGGCATTCACAAGAATTCTTATGGAAATGTTACTAACCATAAACTTCACTTAAGCACTTAAACACATTTCCTGGAATGTAAATGACCAAACATCTTTACTAAGAGGCAGTTAAACACTTAGATAAGCGATGAGGCTAAGCATAGAAACTTCCTTTTATAGGCTAAGCATAGGGATCTTTCTTTTTCATAATATAACTTCTTAGCATTCCAGTTTAAACTATGCATTTAACCTCATTCGAATGATGTGCACATAAAGTTATCTTTTTATTTCATAATCATTCTTGCCTTGGTATTTCATTCATATGATATGCATAAGGCACACACATATGTCAAGTCTCATTCATAGGGTATGCGTGAACATGCTCATAAGGCTTTGCTTTCATTAGCATGCTTTACTTAGATTTCATTCATATGATAAGCACGAGCGTCTTTCTTTCTTTTCGTGAAAATACTTCACTTAACCTTACTTGAAATCTCATTCTCATTTCATTCTTAAGAAAAACACATAACTTGCATAGAAAACCTTTCTTCTTTTCTTGAAAGTACTTTGCTTAGCCTCTTGAGGCTCATAAAACTCTTCTCTTAGCCTCTTGAGGCTCGTATTCTTCTAAAAGAATCTCTTTCATCTTGGTCTCATAATGACCCTTAAAAACTTTCTTTCTAAAACACTTAAAAAGACGAAATGCCAACTGCTTTTCTTATTTAATAAGAAACTGCTCTGGGCATAAGATCATCATAAAGTGCTGGTTGGGAGAGATCTACACTCAATCCCAGTGAGATTAACTCACACTAAACTCTTACTCTCGGGATGACAACTAACTTTGGACCTTA
>JAKOGI010001203.1:237500-286636 GCA_029747015.1 Carnegiea gigantea
GTGACACAAGATCAGCAAACAACACATATGGTTTAAGTCTTGAGGAACATTCAGCTACACAAGATCACCCAAGGAATCAAGGTGACCAAGGTGTTTTGGAGCAGCATATTCACTCTTGACAAGACAACTAATTCTTACAAGGAGTCTTGGTTAATTTAGTTTTTATCTTTTGGACTCTTGTTAATATGCCAATCTTGAAAGTATCATTTTTAGCACTTCTTGAAAACGGTTTTTAGGTTCTCTTGTTAATAGTCAAAAAATTGCAAAACCGTTTTTGATAAAGATTTCTCTTAAAAGATTCTTATCCCTTATTTTTAGGTCTTGATTGAATTTGGGATAAATCAAGATTTTATTCTTTCCACGCTAGATTACTCGGCCAAGATATTTTAAGAAAATCTTCTCTCCTCTCTTAGCCGTTGGAAATCTTTGGTGAATCTTCTAAGCCACTAAAAATAGAGGATTTTCCCTATCTTTTGAAAAGAATAGCCGTTGGGTTGTGCGTTTAAATATTGAAATTCTCTCTCCCATTTGATAATTCGGTTTTTACAAAGAAGTAAGAGATTTTTAGAGCTGAATTTCAAAGAGAAAAACCGTGAGAAGATTGTGCTTAACTGAGCTTTCAATTTCTTGGCATAATAGGACTTCATTGTACCTTACATCTGCTTAAGTCAGAAGCACCCCAGTAAGGTGTTTTGTACCCTGTTCTCAGAATAGAAAGTGAGTGAGTGTGTCCTCAGTCGTGTGGACTTTGGACGTGTCCTATCTGGTGAGATTGGACGTGGTGTAACCTGTCTTAGGGAAGAAGGTTACGTGGGTTACAAGTTGTAACAAGGAGTGTTGCTTTTGTAACGTTTTCAGCCCGTTAGTGAAGTGGTTAAATCCTACACGAGGTAGGTCGTGGTTTTTCACACCTCAGTTGGGCTAGAGGTGTTTTCCACGTAAAAATTGTGTGTGCTTTATTTCCGCATTTATTACTTTGAATTTCGCTACTGAATCAATTGAGAACAACCGCTACAAACAAGGCGTAAGGTTGTTTGTGATTTACAAACAATCTCTACAATCAAGTGCTACGGTTGTTTGTCAGTTATTAGTCAAAAATCGACCACCATAATTCACCCCCCTCTTGTGGTTGTGTACTCTTGGAATTCAACAAGTGGTATCGGAGCGGGTTCTCTCAAAAGGGCTAACACCTTGAGAGATTCTGAAGATGAGTACACCACAAGGAATCCTTGAAGGGCAATCCATTACTCGTCCACCCTATTTCAACGGCCAACATTATAGTTGGTGGAAGAATAGGATGGAGAACTTTATTCAGGCAGAAGATTATGAATTATGGATGCTCATCAAGAACGGGCCCCTTGTTCCCACCAAGGTGCTTGAAGATGGTAAGAAGGTTCCCAAGGAACCCATAGAGTTTGATGGTGAAGACTATAAGAAAATGGAAAAGAATGCCAAGGCCAAGAAGCTATTATATTTTGGCCTAGGTCCAGATGAATATACACGTATCTCGGAGTGTGAGTCAGCTCAGGAGATATGGAATGCCCTCCAAGTAGCTCATGAAGGAACAAGTCAAGTCAAACAATCACGTATTGAGCTACTTATGAGGCAATATGAGTTGTTTGATATGGGTGATCGTGAGAACGTGATGGATATGTACACACGCTTCACCCACATAACAAACGAGCTAAAATCCCTGGGAAAATCCTTCACCACAGAAGAGCTGGTGAGGAAGATTCTAAGGATTTTGCCTCGGTCTTGGGAAGCGAAGGTGACAGCCATCCAAGAAGCTAAAGACATGAACAAGATCACCCTCGACGAGTTGATTGGCAATCTTCAAACCTATGAACTCAGAAAGAACTCACAACAAAAAGAGGAGCAGAAGAAGGATCGTGGGCTTGCCTTGAAAGCACAAGAGGATGATGACTCTGACCTTGAGGATGAAGAGATGGCCTTAATGACAAGAAAGTTCAAGAAATTCTTCAAAAAGGTTAAAGAAAACAGCAAAAGAAAAGACTTCAGTAAGTCCAGAAACACCCCCCGAGAACAGTTCACAGGGTGTTTCAAGTGTGACAAACCAGATCACATTGTGAAGGACTGTCCACTACTTTGAGAAGAGCAAGAGCAAGAACACCCCAGGAAACAAGGTAGAAAACAATCTGCAAGCAGTTCTGGGAGATGATTCTCGAAGGCTATGCTTGCTGCCTGGGGAGATTCCTCTGAGGATGAAGGTGAGTCTGAAACTGATGAAGGTGCTGTAGCTCTCATGGCACAAAGTGACACGGATTCAGATGATGAATTAACAAACAATCTTACTGATTTCAAGAACAAGGTACGTGGTCTCAATAAACCAACTCTCGAAGAACTTTTGTATACCTTGATGGATACTTATGCTGAATTGAAACGAGATGTCCGAGACCTAGAACTAGAAAATGAGATCCTTAAAAATGAAAAACTGGGCTTACATGAAAATATTATTGCGCTCAAAGAAAATCTCTTTATAAAAGAAGGAGATTATTCTCGAATGGAGGAAAAGCTCTTTGAGGTGGAAGGAATGGTTGAGTCCTTGCTCAGGGAGAACAAGGGTTTGCATGCTAATATAGAAAAACTGGAAATCGAGCTTATCACAACCAAGCACTGGAACAAGTCCTCACAAGCCCTTGATTGGTTAAACACTCACCACAGTCGAAACAAAAAGGGACTTGGATATAAGCCTAAACGAACAGTTTACCCAATTCATAGAAAGTATGTGGGATTACCTGAAAACATTGTTTGCTTTCATTGTGGTAAAACTGGTCACTATCGATATTCATGTCCTCTGAGAAGGTATGTCATTGAAAAAAACGAAAGGTATGTGAAACAAATCTAGATTAGAGAAGATGAGCTTTACTTGTCTAAAAGAATGGGACCCAAGTGGATCTGGGTTCCCAAAACTAACCTGTGATTTGTTTTGCAGGCTGAAGTGAGAGAGAACAACCCCACAAACAACCCGGCAAAGAGGGTAAGAAACACCCTGTCAAACAGATTAGAAAACAACCTTGAAAACAGGCAGCTGTGGTATGTTGATAGTGGGTGTTCGCGGCATATGACTGGAGAAAAATCAAACTTTCTCTCACTTACAGCTTCAACCGGTGGGAGCGTGGCTTTTGGCAACGGCAAGTCTGGGACAATTGTCGGTGTAGGTAGCATTGGTAAAACTCTCTCCACTCAATTGATAATGTGCACTTAGTTGATGGTTTAAAGCATAATTTACTAAGTGTGTCCCAACTGTGTGACAAGAACAACCTAGTGGTGTTCTCACGAACACATTGCTTGGTTGTCAATGTCAACACAGGAGATGTCGTATTAAGGGGGAAGCGACACAAAAATGTTTACAAAGTATGTATTTCCACTCTTCCCCAAAACAACCTGACTTGTTTGAGTGCTGTGAATGATGACATAATGCTCTGGCACAAGAGACTAGGTCATGCAAGCCTTACTCTTTTAAACAAACTTGTTTCAAAAGACCTGGTTATTGGACTACCTTCCATCAAATTTAATGATGACAAGGTATGTGAAGCTTGTGCAAAAGGCAAACAAGTCAGATCTTCTTTTAAATCGAAAAAATGTGTAAGCACTACCCGACCTCTAGAATTATTACACATTGATTTGTGTGGTCCCATGAGGATAACTAGTAGAGGTGGGAAAAAGTATGTGCTTGTTGTAGTGGATGATTACTCTCGATTTACTTGGACCTTGTTTTTGGCATCCAAAGATGAAACCTTTGAGAATTTTATTGCCTCTCTCAAAAAGGTTGAAAAGAGAGTAGGACACTCCTTAATTAGCTTGAGATCTGATAATGGAACTGAGTTTGAAAATGCAAGTTTTATCAACTATTGTAATGAACATGGTGTTGATCATAACTTCTTAGCTCCAAGAACACCCCAACAAAATGGGGTGGTTGAGCGCAAAAATCGCACCCTGGAAGACATGATCAGAACAATACTTATTGCTAGTGGTCTTCCTAGGTATTTCTGGGCAGAAGCATTGAACACCTCATGTTACATTATAAATAGATGCATGATCAGACCCATTTTGAACAAAACTCCCTGGAAGACATGACCAGAACAATGCTTATTGCTAGTGGTCTTCCTAGGTATTTCTGGGCAGAAGCATTGAACACCTCATGTTACATTATAAATAGATGCATGATCAGACCCATTTTGAACAAAACTCCTTATGAACTTTTCAAGGGCAGAAAACCCAATATTACGCACCTAAGAACATTTGGTTGTAGGTGTTTTGTGCATAATAATGGGAAGGATGCCTTAGGAAAGTTTGACCCTAGGAGTGATGAGGCAATATTTCTTGGCTATTCTTCTCACAGCAAGGCATACAAAGTCTTTAACAAAAGGACCTTGTGTGTTGATGAAAGTGTGCATGTGCTTTTTAATGAATCTAATTTGTTGAGTGAGAATGATGCACAGGAAGATGAACTTGAATTAGGTCTTGTTCGAAAAGAAGTGTTGCTCCAAGATAAACGAGGTAAGAACACCATGGAGAAAACAACTCCTGAAGGTGTTCCTCAGAACAGCAGGCAAGGTGAACACCAAACAGGGGGAAACACCGTTGAAACCTGTTCGGGACCATGTTCTTCAGGAACAGGCTTACAAACAGGTGCAGAAACAGGCTCAGGAGATGATCGTAAGTTTGATATTACGACTAGAGTAGAGCATGGGTCTGTGGATCCTCTTACTCCACGACCATGGAAGTACCATAGTTCGCACCCCCTTGATCAAATTCTGTCTGATATTAACAGTGGAGTGCAACCTAGGTCTAAGCTTAAGAATTTCTGTGCTTTCTATGCTTTTCTCTCTAATATTGAGCCAAAGAGTGTGAATGAAGCTCTTGCAGATTCAGATTGGGTCACGGCAATGCAAGAAGAGCTCCATCAATTTGAAAGAAACAAAGTATGGCACCTTGTACCTAAACCTGCAGAGAGAACAATCATTGGAACCAAGTGGGTGTTCCGAAACAAACTGGATGAGTCAGGAACAGTCACTAGGAACAAGGCACGGCTGGTTGTTCAAGGGTATAATCAAGAAGAAGGGATCGATTATGAAGAAACCTTAGCACCAGTTGCTAGAATTGAGGCTATTCGAATCTTAATAGCCTTTGCAGCTCATATGGAAATCAAGCTATATCAAATGGACGTGAAAAGTGCATTCCTCAACGGATACCTTAAAGAAGAGGTGTATGTCAAACAACCCCCTGGTTTTGAAAACAGTGAATTTCCTAACCATGTTTTCAAACTTGACAAAGCTCTTTATGGCCTAAAACAAGCTCCTAGAGCTTGGTACGAACGGTTGTTAAGTTTTTTAATTGAAAATGATTTTAGAAGAGGCAAGGTAGACAATAGCTTGTTTCTAACATCTAAGGGGGAACATTTATTGATTGTCCAAATATATGTTGATGACATTATATTTGGTGCAACTCATCATGATTTATGCAATGAATTTTCAAATATGATGAGGAGTGAGTTTGAGATGAGCATGATGGGTGAGCTTAACTTTTTCTTAGGCTTACAAATCAAGCAAACTCCAAACGGCACCATGATCCATCAACAAAAGTATATCAAGGAGCTACTTAAGCGTTTTGGGATGGAGTTGGCCAAAACCGTAGACACTCCTATTTCTCCTTCAACCAGGTTGGTTATGGATGATGGGAGTCCCTCAATTGAGGAGAAACTCTATAGGGGCATGATTGGGTCACTCCTATACCTAACCGCTAGTAGACCAGATATTATTTTTAGTGTTGGTTTATGTGCCCGTTTTCAGTCTAATCCTAAGGAAACTCATCTTAAGGCTGTGAAACGGATACTAAGATATTTGAAACATACACCCAATTTAGCCTTATGGTATCCTAGATGTTGCAATTTTGATCTTGTTGGATATGCTGATGCTGACTATGCTGGATTCCTAGTTGATAGAAAGAGTACTTCAGGTATGGCTCACTTTCTTGGACCTTGTTTGGTATCTTGGGCTACCAAGAAGCAACATTCTGTTGCCATGTCCATAGCAGAAGCTGAATATGTTGCAGCAGCTTCATGTTGTGCTCAACTGTTGTAGATAAGGCAACAGCTTAAGGACTTTTGTGTTGACACTGGATGCATTCCTATTTTTTGTGATAACACAAGTGCAATTAACATTGCCGAAAATCCATGTCAACATAAAAGAACAAAGCATATTGACATTCGACATCATTTGTTGAGAGATAATGTTGAAAAGGGTTTAATTTCTATGAATTTTTGCACAACGGAAAATCAAATTGCTGATATATTCACTAAGGCACTAGCTAGAGATCAATTTGAGAGAAATAGACTGGAACTAGGGTTGGTGAGAACACCCTGAGATACCTGTTTCCAGAACATGAACTGGGTTTGGTAAGATCAACCTTTACATCCTGTTCTCTCCCCCTGTTTGCAAATCTTATTAACAACGGATGTGATTGCATACACTCGAATTGCATGCATTTTGTCTCTACTTATCCACTTAGTGTAGCATAAGGGGATGTACTGGAGCCGCCTTAATACCATTAAGTCCAATCGAGATCAGACGGCAAAGAATAGGCATAACGAAGAGAACAAGTACGCCCCTTGGTTGCTCGATGTGTTTTCTTTCCTTCCCAAGGCACAAGCTTTTAGTGCTCACACGGTGAGTGGAGGCCCAAGTCGTTGCTGAGATTGGGATTGACACTCTGCTCGGTTGTGGCTACGAGGTTGGCGAAGGGTCAGTCTCCAAACAGGGTCGTCGACCACCTCGACCACCTGTTTCTGGGCAACCTTCCATCAAACTTGAGGCTGTTTTTGAGGACAGTGCTCGCCTCAAGGATGAGCTCTCAGCTGTCAAGGCTGCTCTTGCTGAGGAGCAAGCCCTCTCCGCCAAACTCCATAAGGAATTGCTTGCCCTTCTCTCCACTCTTGCCCCCAGCATTCCTCCTCTGCAAACGAGAACACCCCCTGCAACCTGATTCTCTAGGCTGTTCTCTTGTCTCCTCCCGTCTTCGTTTTTGGCATTGTACTGTTTTTAACGCAATATCTCCTTAATGGTGCTTCTTGCACCTTATGCTCTATATTTCTTTTCTTACATTCATACTGTTGTTTATGCTTTTTAATGATGCTAAAAGGGGGAATAAGACCATATGAATAAAACCATGACGTGCTCTATGACCTAGCACCTAGAGGATCCCTATCAGCATTAAACGTTGTTAAGCTTTTTAATTTTGTCAATATGGTCACTTGGTTTGTCATCATCAAAAAAGGGGGAATTTGTTGATTATATTTAGTTTTGATGATAACAAATCCAAGAGTAACATATTTGTCTAAGTAATGTTGTTCCAAACAAGCTCTCCAAACAGGGCCTAATACACCGTTGTTCCTACACCACTGTTTGTGATATTTTATTAACCTGGTGGCTAAATGTTGAGAACAAGTCTTAGGAAAAGGTTCTGAGCTTCAGTGACACAAGATCAGCAAACAACACATATGGTTTAAGTCTTGAGGAACATTCAGATACACAAGATCACCCAAGAAATCAAGGTGACCAAGGTGTTTTGGAGCAGCATAGTCACTCTTGACAAGACAACTAATTCTTACAAGGAGTCTTGGTTAATATAGTTTTTATCTTTTAGACTCTTGTTAATATGCCAATCTTGAAAGTATCATTTTTCGCACTTCTTGAAAACGGTTTTTAGGTTCGCTTGTTAATAGTCAAAAAATTGCAAAACCGTTTTTGATAAAGATTTCTCTTGAAAGATTCTTATCCCTTATTTTTAGGTCTTGATTGAATTTGGGATAAATCAAGATTTTATTCTTTCTAAGCTAGATTACTCGGCCAAGATATTTTAAGAAAATCTTCTCTCCTCTCTTAGCCATTGGAAATCTTTGGTGAATCTTCTAAGCGACTAAAAATAGAGGATTTTCCCTATCTTTTGAAAAGAATAGCCATTGGGTTGTGCGTTTAAATATTGAAATTCTCTCTCCCATTTGATAATCCGGTTTTTACAAAGAAGTAAGACATTTTTAGAGCTGAATTTCAAAGAGAAAAACCGTGAGAAGATTGTGCTTAACTAAGCTTTCAATTTCTTGGCATAATAGGACTTCATTGTACTTTACATCTGCTTAAGTTAGAAGCACCCCAGTAAGGTGTTTTGTACCCCTGTTCTCAGAACAGAAAGTGAGTGAGTGTGTCCTCAGTCGTGTAGACTTTGGACGTGTCCTATCTGGTGAGATTGGACGTGGTGTAACCTGTCTTAAGGAAGAAGGTTACGTGGGTTACAAGTTGTAACAAGGAGTGTTGCTTTTGTAACGTTTTCAGCCCGTTAGTGAAGTGGTTAAATCCTACACGAGGTAGGTCGTGGTTTTTCACACCTCAGTTGGGCTAGAGGTGTTTTCCACGTAAAAATTGTGTGTGCTTTATTTCCGCATTTATTACTTTGAATTTCGCTACTGAATCAATTGAGAACAACCGCTACAAATAAGGCGTAAGGTTGTTTATGATTTACAAACAATCTCTGCAATCAAGTGCTACGGTTGTTTGTCAGTTACTAGGCAAAAATCAACCACCACAATTCACTCCCCTCTTGTGGTTGTGTACTCTTGGAATTCAACACAAGGAAGGAGAGAAAAGGGGGCGTTGACTGCTTGGGTGGTGTAGGCGGCGGCAGGTAGCGGCGGTGGCTCTAGGTGGTGGCCGGCTGCTGTGGTGGAGCGAGATAAGGGAGCCATGAGGTTGAGAGAGAGAGAGAGAGAGAGAGAGAGAGAGAGAGAGAGAGAGAGAGAGGGACGTGAGTTTGAGAGTGAGAGGCCTGAGAGAAAATAAAAGAGGGGGTTGTGTAGCCGGCCATTAGGGTAGAAAAGAAAGTGAAAAGTTAAAAAAAAAATCTTGGCCCAAGGGCTACATTTAGAGAAAAGTTGGCCCATTAGGGAGTCCACAAAAAAACTAAATATGACTAGGCAAATACATATTTAAGTCTAGGGAAGTAAATAATTAGTAAATCAAATAGCAAATAAATCAACGGAATATAACCTGAATAAAATTTTCAATCCATTCTTTTTATGAAACAAATAAATTTTGAAAAGAAATCATAAGGAGAAAATCTTTCGCATTGACTTGGATTATAAAGGTTGGTCTACATCACATGATTTCTCATATTGGATTTTCGGGGTTTTACATACTATCCCACTTAAGAAAATTCCGTCCTCAGAGCTTCAATAAACTTCGGTAAACACTATTATTACGAAAATGAATTTTCGGTATTTACATACTACCCTACTTAAGGAAGTTTCGCCCTCGAAACTTATTCGCACCTGGTCATAGGAACAAGTGTGGGCATTTGTCTCGCATCTCATGCTCTGGTTCCCAGGTTGCTTCCGACATCTGGTGGTTGGCCCAGAGGACCTTCACTAAGGGCATCGTCTTCCTACGAAGTTGTTTCTCTTGCCAATCCAGAATTTGCACCGACTGCTCCTCATACGACAGGTCTTCTTGAAGCTGTATAGGGTTGGGCTCGATTACATAAGAGGGATTTGGGATATACTTCCATAGCTGCGATAAATAGAACACATTGTACAACCTCGGAAGCTCAGGCGGGGGTTCTAGTGATGCACTACTTCCCCAACCCTTTGTGTAACTGGGTACGACCCGATGTACCTTGGGCTAAGCTTTCCTACCATACCGAGTCTCACGATTCCCTTGGTTGGGGGTACTCTTAGAAGCACCTGATCTCCCACTTGAAATTCTAAGGGCCTATGCCTTCGGTCGTCATAGCTCTTCTGGCGGCTCTGGGCGGCCCTATCCATTCCTGAATCACTCGAATCTTGTCAGTGGTAGCTTGAATCAATTCAGTTCCAATTGTTAGGGCCTCATCGATTTCTTACCAACAGAGCGAGGTTCTGCACCTTCTCCCATACAGCGCCTCATTCGGGGCCATCCCAATACTTGCGTGGTAACTGTTGTTGTAGGAGAATTCGATTAGTGCTAACTGTTTGTTCCATGCTTTCTTGAAGTCCAGGGCACAAGCTCTCAGCATGTCTTCCAGCGTCTGAATGGTGCGCTCAGTTTGCCCATCCATGGCCGGATGGAAGGCAGTACTAAAATGTAGCAATATCCCAAATGCCTCCTGTAGCTTTTGCCAGAAACCTAACTGGAACTAGTGTCTCGGACTGGCACTATGGAGCTGGGCACTCCGTGTAGTCTCTCTCTCTCCTTGAGGTATGCTCGGGCTAGCTGGTCCAGAGTCCAAGTATTTCTTATAACTATGAAATGCGCTATTGTGATTTCCTGCGAGTATACGGTTAATCATCATGGTAATTACAAATGTCGTCCTCAGGGATGGTTTGCAAAATTAGATTACTAATTATCTACGGTATTACTACAAACGCCAATGAACTAAATCAAAATTAATTATAAATGAATTACAATAATAATAACAACTAAACTAACCTACTAATCTTGAAAATTGAAATTAAGGAAATCAGAGAAGAAAAGTAAGAGAACCCGGTTGAAAAATCAAGCACCCAAAACTCGATTGAAACATCAATAACCCTCTTAGACCCAAAACACACGAGCAACTCATTGAGAAATCAATAACCCTGAATCCAACAATTACCAATGCACGGGAAAGAAGAACAAGGTAATCGCAACGAGCTAAGCAAATTCTACACCAAAGCCGACAAATCTGTCTCAATTTGAACAAAGGAAAACTGAAACAAATTACAAAGTTCGAATCCTTAATTGCCTAACTAGAAATTGAATCTGAAAGAAATGAAAACTGGAAATCGAATTAAACTCCAACTTATCTTCCCCTCTCAACTCCATTCTTTTTCTCAAATTATACTCCCCCTTAACCCTCAGTAATTGCTTCCATTAACTCATTGTAACTAATGGATTAATGATGGTGATGATGATGGATTAAATGATGAGGAAAGAGAGAGGGAGGCAAAGGAGCAGAGCCCGGTTATGTTGAATTAGAAGAAGAAGACGCGTGACCCTTGTTTTTAGGTTCTTTGTTTCTCGTTTGCTGGGCACAAGGAAGAAGAGGAAAGGGTGGGAGGAAGAAAGAGAGATCACATACAAGAGGCGTGACAAAAGAAGTGAGAATTAAGGAGAGCTGGATTGGGTGTGCAGTCTGGGGAAGAAGGCGGCATGTGGGCCGGCCCAAGAAGGAAAAGGTAGAAAGGGGAAAAGAAAAGGAGGTGGGCTGGGCTAGACCGAGGGAGAGAAAAAAATGAGGCCGGTCTGGGTAAGAATCTAAAAGGGCCGCAGGAATGTGTCAATATAATAGGCCCAAATAGGAGCAAAAGAAAGAGAGAAGGTAGGAGACCGGGTCTGTGTGGGCCTCGAGTGGAAGAATTCGGGCCAGGTCTAAAGAGAGGGAAAAGGCTACTGTCTTTCCATTCTTTTTTCTTCTCTTGGTCTAAAATTTGAGTACAATATTCATTTTTTTCTTGTAATTGTCCAATGCCTACAAAATGAACAAAATATTATTAAATTCTAATTTAATGATTTATTGTGAGTAAATAATAGATTATAAAAGGGTACAAAAGACCATAGTTTATGGTTGAACATGCGCCATTTTAGTGAGTTGATCCACTATTACTCAGATTGCATTGTTCTTCCTCTGTTAGGGGTAAGCCAACCAAAACATCCATGGACACTGAATCCTACTTCCACTCAGGGACATCCAACGGTTATAGAAGTCCCGCCGGTCTCTGCTGTTCAATCTTCACCCTCTGATAGGTTAAGCACTTTGCCATATAGTCATCTACTTCTTGCTTTATGTTGCTCCACCAGAATATCTGTTTCAGATCTTTGTACAATTTATTTCCCCTGGGTGCACAGAGTGTGGAGTATTATGACTTTCATCCAAAATCTTCTTCTTAGGTTCCTCCACTGCAGGGACACACACTCGGTTATGGAACCCTATGGTAGTATCCCCATGGATCACAAACCCGGGTGCTTTCCCTAGCAATATCTCTTCCCTAATCTGTTCTAATTGAGGGTCTGTAGCTTGTGCTCCAAAGATTTCTTCTATGAGGGTTGGCTGTGCTTTCATAGCGTAAAGTATAAACTTGGGTTCTATAATAGCCCGACCTTAAATCATGTTTATTTATTTAATTAAGCCATGCTATTAATTACATTTGTTTATCTTATTTAACCGTGCCTGCTGAGAGAATTCGTTTTAGGTCCCACTTTACAATTCGAGTTTACTGTAATAATTTCAAGTGAATCGATATTAGGCATCGGTAAATATGAATAGGTGATAAATTATTTTTCATAATGTCACAAAAATTTAATTTTTAACCATGCAAAAATTTGTGCCCAAATTCATTAAATTTGGCCCAATTTATTTGGGCCCGAATTGTGGCCCGATTCATTTTGGGCTCAAATTGTGGGGGTGCAATTAAATTAAGTTGATTACCATTATTATGCCTAATTATCATTAGCAAAAAGCCACTTTTTGAGTGGATAAAATCAGCTAAACTTATCAACAAAAGTCAGGCTAGTAATGACCAAAAGTTTATGCACTTGATTTAGCAAATGGTCATTATGTATATCTAATTGAAATTACCATAAAGCCCCTTTTTATGCATAAATATCATCCAAGCATTCAGATAGCATCAAAATCATTTTCCACCAGATAAATATTAGCTTTCCTCTTACTCTCCTCCACACATTTCTTCCCCCCATCCTCAACCACTTTCATCTCTCTCCTTCAAGCTTGTAAGTGAGGTGAAAACCTTAACCCAACTATGTTTAATTCTTGGTTTTATGTTGGATTTTATTATGGATCATGTTATCTTGATATAAACAAGTATCATTTTGATGTTTTAATTGTTGGTTAAACTTGAAAGTATGCAAGGGTTGAGGTTGCTCATGATTATGCAAGCTTACGTTTGAAGTGATGGATTTGGATTGTTTTGTATTTGATTTTGTGATCTTTGGCAATAGTAATGGATATCATAATATTTATGTTGAGTTTGGATACGTTTAAATGCAAGAATAAGCTAGTCATAAGTTAGGGTTTTGGTGATCAAGCATGGGTTGATTTATTTCTAGCATCAAGTATATTATTTATGCATAATTGGATAAAGAAATGAATCTTGGATGTGCTATTTAACTTGGAAAATCACTTGAGATGATTTTGCATAAAGGGTTGGATTATTTAAATTTCTTTGATTGATTATAAAATGTCATTTTGCTCATTTATGCAAATAAGTAAGCTTATGGATATGTTTTGAGTGATTTTGAAAAAGAGAAGAGTTGAAAAATTAATGTAGATGATTATGGAGCAAATTTGAGTAATATGGCTTTGTAAGCTGATGATAAGGAACAAGGATTTGTTAAATGATTTTAAGGAGTGATTTTAGATGGGGAATTATGTGAAAGAAAGGGGAAAATAAGAACAGTAGGGTTGTGAACAGATCTGAAACAGGGGTCACTTTGTGATTAAGCTGGCACTTTGGTCGATAGATAGATTCGTGAGTTATCTTTCAAATGCCCTTTGAATCA
Organism: Carnegiea gigantea; assembly: GCA_029747015.1. Lineage (NCBI taxonomy): Eukaryota > Viridiplantae > Streptophyta > Magnoliopsida > Caryophyllales > Cactaceae > Carnegiea > Carnegiea gigantea. The sequence continues at coordinate 251,048 of JAKOGI010001203.1, forward strand.
CCTTAGTTGGAGTTGTATGGAAAAAGTTATGGCCATTTTTCTAAGACTGTGTAGGATAGATTCATGCTGTGCATAGTTGTGTTTCAGCTCAATTTTAGGGGCCGTGTTGTGGTAATTGGATTTTGCATTATAAATGAAAGTGTTACAGGACTTCCTAAGCTTTTCATATTGGGGTATATAGCTCAATTGGAGTTTGGGGTGAAAGATATGAATTTTCTAAAGTAGACCTTCAAATGGTAATATGAGGGAAGAAAGAAACTATGGCGTTTGGAATCAGGAGTCTCTACATAGTTATGGATATTGCAAAGAAATTACGAAGTTTAGTAAGTTCAACAACTTTTATTTTGTATAGAAGTTTACTTAGGTTGGAAAACCGAGTTAAATGGGCATGGAAATGAAATTGGAGAAGTGAAGAGGTTAATGTCACAAGCTATGGTTATATGTGTATTCCTGAACCTCACAACACCCCTTTTGACATTAAACCTTCTTTATTCATTTCAGAAACATCAAAAACTCATATTTCATTTACATCCATTAAAGTCTTTTCATTATCACCTCAATTATTTCATTTTGTTCTATCTTGCTCCAACTTGTTTCACTTCGAGTTCAATGACCCTAACTTATTTGGTTTTCAAATCATTTTAGTGTAACTTGTCTTATATTGAATTGTTTGAATCAAGGATGGTTATATGTGTATTCCTGAACCTCACAACACCCCTTTTGACATTAAACCTTCTTTATTCATTTCAGAAACATCAAAAACTCATATTTCATTTACATCCATTAAAGTCTTTTCATTATCACCTCAATTATTTCATTTTGTTCTATCTTGCTCCAACTTGTTTCACTTCGAGTTCAATGACCCTAACTTATTTGGTTTTCAAATCATTTTAGTGTAACTTGTCTTATATTGAATTGTTTGAATCATGGATGCCCTTTTTATTAATCAATTTTCATAATGTTACAAATTATGGGAGTGAAAGTTGTTTACTAATTGCATTTACCTATAACGACTTTTCTTAAGCAGAAACGGGGCCTAGTCTATCATTTCCGATGTTGCATCAAGTGACATTGCATTTTAAAGACGTAGGTATGTTCATTGCTTGTATCTTTAGAAATCAGCACGTATTTATCAAAATTATAATGTTTTGGCAAGTATATCAATGAATCAGTTTAATCAGTGATTTATCACATAATTAGTGGCCCCATCAGTTATCAGTTACAGGGCATTACCCTTCAATTATCTGTGTAGCTTCAGGCCAGGTCCCCTGATCAGTTTGGTAAGTGTACACCTATCCATAGATCATAACAACATCAAGGGGGTACACTATCAGACAATAACTTGCAATTACAGATTACATTCATCTCATTCACTGTTTCAACTTTAAATGAATTACAAAGCAGACTCCCAACCAATTTATGTAAAGATCATTTAATAATATAGGAATGCATGTACTGAGTTTCGGCTCACGTTTCAAAATATTTTTCATGTTTTGTTTTAGGAAAATGCTCAGTGAATCGCCCTCATGCTAGCAAAACAGTTGAAGAGAATAAGTTGAGTAAGGAAATCTGAAGGGATCAATCAATGATATAGTACATGCATATTTTGGAGCCGTATTTTGAAATCTTCAGTGGATGGGGCCCTAGATTATGAGGTGAATTACTTTACTATGGTGGATAAACCGTATTTGGGATTAACAATTCATTGTGTACAGTTTGACAATGTGTGAATGTGCGTGGTTGAAGCTATGCCTAACTATGTTATTTCTAGTATACATACTTTAAACCTTTCCTTTTGGATGACGGTAATGCCCGTATCAGTGAATTTATTAGTCCTAATTTAGGGATTTATTAAGGAGAATGCATACAGTGGAACATGTTTAATTTGGAGGCGTTACAGATTTGGTGTCAGAGCCAGGTTGATTTAGGATGGAGAGTAGAGATTGGAAGGTGAGAAGGTTGGTTACTGAAGGTTATTAATATGTTTATGACAGTAGAAATGCCTGTTTATCTCTCCCATATTCTTCACTTGTGTTCCTCCTTGTTAGATGGATCTATATGCAGTAAATATGATGTCAGGTACTTCTGTGGCCATTCACATCTTTTTACTATGTGCTAGTATGATAGCCCACATGTAGACCCTATTTCTAAGCTTCATAATGTTATGGTCCATACATGTAGGCTATTATGGACCTTATTTACAATTGGCCTTTGGACGAGTTTAGGACCCGATATCATACCTCTATGATGACTCGAGCCTTGGGATGGGATGAGCCTAGATTTCAGTTTCACGAGGCTGGGGCTAACATTATCACGGAGCTGTTATTAAGAGAGGAATTTATGTCGAGAGGGAATAACATGGACATTCTATAGTATATATTTTCATTGCACTTTGTATCTCCCCCACCATCACCACCTGCACCGAGCAATCCTCAGCTGCCTGACAACCCAAGGCCATCGGAACCTAGAGAGGGGATCCCTGCATCTGATGGATCAAATGAGGTCTACATTATTGTAAATCTCCCTGATACACCATAGTTTAGCTCTAATGGTGACCACAAGGAAGACTTAGAGAAGGACCTAGAGTTAGAGGAGCATCAGCTTAATCATGATGATGAGAATGTAGAGATTGGTGCTTCAGACAATAGTTATGACTCGGGGGGAAGCTTGGGATGAGTATGACCTAGACAATGATTCATCTAGAGATCATTAGATTGATTTATATTATATATAGACATCTCAAATATATTACATTTTTAAGCCCACATGTATATAGTATAGCCAGTTGGATAGATAAATTTTGTGCAGGTTATGACATTGCATATAGTTAGACAGGTCCTTCTGATTGTGTTGACTAGTCCCGCCTACTTCTGGGCATATGGTGGACTCAGTTTATTAGCACTAAGTAGTGTTTTAGTTAGGATGTAGGTGTAAAGGTTAATCTTGGGTGGTCAGTTGGATGTGATATTGTTTGTGGAACCATGTGTATGTATGTACGCGAGCAATTAGGGCAATGATATAATGAAGCTTTGTGTTATGTTTTAATAATACTTGGGCCATGCTAGCTGTATCTGTTATGTGTGTGTATCTTATATGTTGGTTGTAGTCGGTTAACTGAATTACTCAGTTGAATGGATAGTCAGAATATTAGAATATGCATTAAATAATGCAGAAACCCACATAGAAGAAAATTCAAATTATGGAAAGGGGTCAGGTGATCAAGTTTTGTGTAATGTGCTAATAACCCTTAGTGGAATGCCCTCAATCCCCCTGAGTTGGTTAGCAACGTGGGAACTCTAACTATTAATAGACCTTGGTGTCTGAGCTTATGAAACAAATAGCCCCAGTGCCTTTCGAAATCCCTCTCAATGTCAATAAATTAGCAGATAAGGTAGGTGATGCAACCCTAAAGTATATGATGGAAAGTATGACCCAGTGGAGCTAGAAGCATAGATTAGAGGGATGGAAAGATTTTCACAATATTGGGGGTTCCAGAGTATAAAAAGGTTAACATTGGAATATTTTACTTGACTGAGGAAGTAGACTTTTAGTGGAACACTATTAAGGGTAGGCTCTTAGGGCCTGACTTCACTCGAAGTAGATTTCTGGAAGAACCAAAGATGAGTGATATACGACTATGATGTAGTATGTTAGCAAATTTACATAACTATCTAGGTTTGTTTTAGAGTTTCTGTCACCTGAATGACTGAAGATGAGGAGATTTAAAGAGGGATTAGCTTTCTATATTTGCAACTAGTTAGTTGGTCAACCAATCCTTACCTATCAAGAGTTACATGGGCAAGCTGCTGAAGTGGAATAAGTGAAGACTGAATTGATGGCCTTGAACCTGATTAATCAGAAGAAGAGGTGGACAGAATAGAGTGCTTCGAGCGATAGTGTAAACCAAAAGAAATCTGCTCCCGCTCCTCCCAAGAGTCGTCCTATAGGCTTAGCAGAGCCCTATAGGAAATGTGAAAGAACTAACCACACCACTCTTGAGTATCGAGTGGGAACTAACAAATGCATGTGGTGTGGTAGCCTAGAACACCTCATTACTATCTGCCCTTGAAGACTGAAGGTTGTAGACAACGGCTCCCACCTGCAAGGCCCGTAGTTGTAGGAAGGGCTTCTATTTGTAAGGCCCGTAGTTGTAGGAAGGGCGTATGTGTTGAGTAAGAAAGAAAGCTGTCACCTTCGGTACGATAGATAATTTCAAAGCTATTTTGTGCATTGATTGATTTAGTTTTCACTCATTCATTTACATCCACTCAATATGCCATGCAACTGAACCTTGAAAATAAGGAGATAGAAACCAATTATAGAATCAAGTTACCTAATGACTTTAGAGTTGGTGTCTTATGTCTTATAAATTTGTTCCAATTACTATTGGTGGCATAGTATTACAGTATTCCCTGGAGTCTTGATTCAATTTGACTCGTTAGACTTTGATATCATTCTGGAAATGAGCTGATTGTGCACTTATGGGGTCAAGATAGATTATGAGGACCTTGAGGTTATTTCAGGGGAAGAACGAGGGAGAGAAATATGTTTTATAGGCAAAGATAGGAAAAACCTTGTCCTTTAAATTCTGCTATGAAATTAAGTTAGCTCTTATGTTAAGGATATATTGGGTATTGGTGTTATGTTATTGACACTCAACCATAGGAAGAAGAAGTAGAAGATATGCCTGTGGTTTATGAATTTAGAGATGTTTTCTTGAAGGGTTACTGGGACTTTCCCACAAAGAGAGATTGATTTGAAGATCGAATTAATCCCTAGTGCCCCATCTATCTCTAGAGCCCCATATCGTATAGCCCCAACAGAGCTTAGAAAACTAAAGTTTCAGTTGGGTAAGCTATTACGGAAGGGATTTACTAGACTAAGTCTGTGACCATAGGGTGCCCCAGTTCTACTTGTAAAGAAAAAGGATGGAACCTTGAGGTTATGTGTCGATTACACAGAACTGAACAAGACTACCATCAAGAAAAAAATACCCATTGCCTCGATTAGATGGTTTGTTTGATCGATTGTAAGAAGCAGGAGTCTTTTCTAATATTTATTTGAGATTAGGATACCGTCAACTTAAGATTTTACCTGAAGACATTCGTAAACTACATTTAGGACCATGTTTAGTTACTATGAATTCATTATGATGCCTTTTGGTCTGACCAATACCCCCGCGACCCTTATGGATATTATGAATAGGGTTTCAGGCCCTATTTAGACAAGTTTATAGTGGCGTTTATAAAAGATATCTTGATATACTCCAAGGATAGAGATGAGCATACTATTTATTTAATGATAGTGTTGCAGACCTTGAGGAAACATCAATTACATAACAAATACAAGAAGCATGAGTTCTGGTTAGAAAAAGTGTTATTTTTGGGACAAGTGATTTCAAAGGAAGGGATTAAGGTTGATTTGCAAGAGAGGAAAGCAGTTACAGAGTATCCAAAGCCAACTAATGTTATTGAGACCAGAAACGTTTTAGGTTTAGCTGGTATTATCAAGTTTTGGGAAGGATTTTTCAAAGATAACATCTTCCCTGACCAATTTGTTGAAGAAAGCTACAAAGTTAGCAAGAAGATAAAGTGGTAGCTTATACCCCCTAACATTTTAAGCCTTATGAGAGAAATCATCCTACCCATGACCCAGGACTAGCGGTTGTGGTTTTTGCACTGAAAATTTGAAAACATTATTTGTATTGAGTACCTTGTGAGATTTATACTAATTTTCAAGGCTTGAAGTACATTTTCACTCAAAAGAAGCTCAATATGAGACAAAGGCGTTGACTAGAATTACTTAAAGATTACGACTTGCAGATCTAATATCAACTAGGAAAGGCAAACGTTGTGACAGATGCCCTGACAAGGAAGGCAGAACATACCTTAACACTGTGGGGATTACTCGGTTGAACCACTTAGAAGGGCTTGAGAATTTGGGTGTTCAATTACTGACACATAGGCAAGCATCTAAAAATATCAATGGATCCAACTCTTTTAAGTTTGAGCATGTAATGCTTCATGACCGAGGACCAACATTTGCATTTGAAGAAAGCATGGAACTCCTAATAGTCGATGTTGTGAAAATACAAGCAGAGAAATTTACATGAAATATCAGGGTAAAATAACGCAGACATTGATGACAAAATCATCTTTTGGGTCATGAAGATTTTCTTGAACATTCAATGAGGTGACATACATCAGAAGACTCTTGAAAATAGACTATCGGAACCGACAGAAAAGATATGCTGATAAAAGAAGGAGATCCCTGGAGTTTCAGGTAGATGATAAGGTTCTTTAGCAAGTTTCGCCAACTAAAGTATAAGGAGGTTAAACTACGAGCTAAATTGAGGGCAAGATCTATTGGACCGTACATGTTTATTGAAAGATTGAATCCAATAGCTTGTTGACTAGATCTGCCTATATAACTCAAACATGTACATAACGTATTTCACATCACACAACTCAGGAAATGCATTCCAGATGCTGACCATGCTATAGTATCTGAAACCATCGAAGTTACTGGAGATCTAGTGTATGAAAAGCACTTAGTTTAGATACTAGATCTCAAAATTAAGCAACTATGTATCAAGCAAATACCCTTAGTTAAAGTATACTGGGCAAATCATACCTCCTCAGAAGCCACTTGGAGAAACCGAGAATGAGATGACAGCCAAGTACCCACATCTATGTGAGATGAACTTGCATGTTTTATCAAAGCTCATAAGTTTTGAGGACGAAACTCTTTAAAGAGGGAAGGCTGTAATAACCCGACCCTAAATCATGTTTATTTATTTAATTAAACCATGCTATTAATTTTTCACATTTATTTATCTCATTTAATCGTCCCAATTGAGAGAATTCATTTTAGGCCCCACTTTGCAATTCGAGTTGCACTTACCGCAATAATTTTAGGTGAATTGATATTATGCCTTGATAAATATGGTTAGGTGATAAATTATTTTTCATATTATCACAAAAATTTGATTTTTAACCATGCAAAAATTTGGGCCCAAATTCATTAAGTTGGGCCCAATTCATTTGGGCCTGAATTACGACCCTATTCATTTTGTGCTCAAATTGTGGCAAGAAAATTTTAGTATGTTTAAATTAAGTTGATTACCATTATTATTCCTAATTATCATTAGCAAAAAGCCACTTTTTGAGTGAATAAAATTAGCTAAACTTATCAACAAAAGTCAAGCTAGTAATGGCTAAGAGTTTATGCACTTGATTTAGCAAATTGCCATTATATATATCTAATTAAAATTACCATAAAGCCCTTTTTTATGCATAAATATCATCCAAGCATTAGGATAGCATTCAATCATTTTGCACCAAGATAAATATTAGCTTTCTTCTTACTCTCCTCCACACATTCCTTCCCACTATCCTGTACCACTTCCATCTCTCTCCTTCAAGCTTGTGAGTGACGTAAAAACCTTAACCCAACTATGTTTAATTCTTGGTTTTATGTTGGATATGATGATGGATCATGTTATCGTAATATAAACAAGTGCTGCTTTGATGTTTTAATTGTTGGTTAAACTTGAAAGTATTCAAGGGTTGAGGTTGCTTATAATTATGCAAGCTTAAGTTTGAAGTGATGGATTTGGATTGTTTTGTATTTGATTTTGTGATCTTTGGCATTAGTAATGGATATCATGATATTTATGTTGAATTTTGATGAGTTTAAATGCAAGAATAAGTTGGTCATAAGTTAGGGTTTTGGTGATCAAGCATGGGCTGATTTATTTCTAGCATCAAGTATATTATTTATGTATAATTGGATAAAGAAATGAATCTTGGATGTGCTGTTTAGCTTGGAAAATCACTTGAGGTGATTTTGTATAAAGGGTTGGATTATTTAAATTTTCCTAATTGATTATAAAAGGTTATTTTGCTCATTTATGCAAATAAGTAAGGTTATGAATGTGTTTTCAGTGATTTTTAAAAAGAGAAGAATTGAAAATTTGATGTAGATGATTATGGAGTAAATTTGAGTAATATGGCTTTGTGAGTGATGATGAGGAACAAGGCTTTGTTAAATGATTTTAAAGAGTGATTTTAGATAAGAATTATGTGAATGGAAGGGGGAAAACAAGAATAGCAGGGCTGTGAACAGACCTAAAGCAGGGGTCATTTAACGATTAAACTGGTATTGTTTGGCCCATTGAAAAATTATGATTTTTGGTCGATAGATATACTCATGAGTTATCTTTCAAATGTCTCTTGAATCACTTCTTGCCTTCAAATGTCTTTTGAATCACTTCTTGGCCATTTTGCTAAGACTGTGTAGGACAGATCCGAGCTGTGCATAGTTGTGTTTCAACTCAATTTTAGAGGCCGTGTTGTGGTAATTGGGTTTTGCACTATGAATGAATGTGTTGCAAGACTTCTTGAACTTTTCATATTGGGGTTTTATAGCTCAATTGGAGTTAAAGGGTGAAAGATATGGATTTTCTAAAGTAGACCTTCAAATGATAATATAAGGAAAGAAAGAAATCATAGCATTTGAAAATATTATCGGGAGTCTCTCGACAATTATGGATATTGCAAATAAATTACAATGTTTAGTGAATTTAACAACTTTCATTTTGTATAGAAGCTTACTTGGGTTGGAAAACCGAGTTAAATGGGCATGGAAATGAAATTGGAGAAGTGAAGAGGTTAATGACACAAGCTATGGTTATATGAGCATTCCTGAACCTCACAACACCCCTCTTGGCATTAAACCTTCTATTATTCATTTCAGAAATAGCAAAAACCCACATTTTATTTATATCCATTAAAGTCTTTTCATTATCACCTCAATTATTTCATTTTGTTCTATTTTGGTCCAACTTGTTTCACTTTGAGTTCAATGACCATAACTTATTTAGTTTTCAAATCATTTTAGTGTAAGTTATCTTGTATTGAACTATTTGAATCATGGATGCCCTTTTTATTAATCAATTTCCATAAAGTTGTAAATTATGGGAGTCAAAGTTGTTTACTAACTGCATTTACCTACAATTATATTTCTTAAGCAGAAATACGGCGTTGTTCCCATTGTGCATAACTATTATCAAGTGACTTTGCATTTTAAAGACTTCCAGTGTGTTCATTGCCTGTATCTTTAGAAATCAGCACCTTTTTATCAAAATTCTAATGTTTTGGTAAGTACATTTTCAGTGATTTATCACATAATTAGTGACCCCATCAGTTATCAGTTACAGGGTATTGCCTTTCAATTATCTACGCGGCTTCAGGCCAGGTTTCCCGATCGGCTTGGTAGGTGTACACCTATCCATAGATCGTACCAACATCAAGGGGGTTCACTATCAGATAATAACTTGCAATTGCAGTTTACATTAATCTCATTCACTGTTTTAACTTTAAATGAATTGCAGAGCGGCCGCCCAACCAATTTTTGTAGAGATCATTTAACAATACAGGAATGCATGTGCTGAGCTTCAACTCATATTTCAAAATGTTTTCCATGTTATGTTTTAGGAAAATGCTCAGTGAATCACCCTTATGCCAGCAAACCAGCCGAAGAGAATAATTTGAGCAAGGGAATCCGAAGGGATCAATCAGTGACATAGTACATGCATATTTTGGAGCCGTATTTTGAAATCTTCAGTGGATGGAGGTGCAGATTATGAGGTGAATTACTTTACTATGGCATATAAACCATATTTGGGACTAACAATTGATTGAATATGATTTGATAATGTGTGAATGTGTGTGGTTTAAGCTATGCCTAACCATGTTCTTTCTAGTATACATACTCCAAGCCTTGTCTTTTTGGACGGCGGTAACGCCCCTATCAGCCAATTTGTTAGTCCTAATTTAGGGATTTATTAAGGAGATTGCAAACAGTAGAACATGTTTAATTTGGAGATGTTCTAATTTCTGGGGCGATCACCTTAAGCTCCAACTTCCGAAACTCCTAACACAAGTCACTGGGTAGTGCCAACAAGCAGTTTAGTGCTAGGTACAGCCGGCGACTTAATGCATCGGCCACTACATTCGCTTTTGCCGGGTGGTACTGGAAGTGGACGTCATAGTCCTTCAGGAATTCCAACCACCTTGTTTGTCACAGATTCAGATCCTTTTGTGAAAAGAGGTCTTTTAGACTCTGGTGGCTAGTAAAAACCCTCAGAATATACCCCACACAGGTAATGCCTCCAAATCTTCAGTGCGAACACAACAGCTGTTAATTCTAAATCGTGGGTTGGGCAGTTCCGCTTATAAGTCTTCAGCTGTCGCAGGGCATAGGCTATAACACGATCCTCCTGTAATAGAACGCATCCCAACCCACTCCTAGACGCTTCGCTATACACCACAAAGTCGTTATCAGTGGTGGGTAAGGCCAATATAGGCGCACTCATCAGTTTTTTCATAAGTTCTTGGAATTCTTCCTCGAATCGCTCCGTCCACTCATACTTAATGACCTTTCTGGTTAGGTTGGTGAGCGGGGTGGCAGTCTTTGAGAAGTTCTGGATGAACCTACGATAGTACCCCACTAGGCCCAAGAAACTCCTTACCTTTGTTGGATTCTTAGATCTTGGCCACTTCGTTACATCCTCTATCTTCTGAGGATCCATAGACACTCCCTCGTTAGATACCACATGTCGCAAAAATGCCACTTTACTTAACTAGAATTCACACTTTATTAACTTGACATACTGCTCGTTCTCCCTCAATATCTCTAGGATGGTCCTCAAGTGATGGGTATGATCCTCTGGGGTCCTTAAGTAGATCAGTATATCATCTATAAACATCACTACAAACTGGTCCAGGTAAGGTTGAAGACTCTATTCATGAGGTTCATGAACGCTGCTGGAGCGTTAGTGAGCCCAAAGGCATCAATACGAACTCATAATGCCTATAATGGGTGCGGAAGATAGTCTTAGGTACGTCTTCATCCTTGATTCGGAGTTGGTAATACCCAGAACGAAGGTATATCTTAAAGAAGGTCCCCGTTCCTCTAAGTTGATCAAAGAGCTTGTCTATCTTGGGTAAAGGGCAGCGGTTTTTAACCATTATCTTGTTCAGTTCCCTATAGTCTATGCACAACCTCAGGGTTCCATCCTTCTTTTTTACAAACAGTTCTGGGGCTCTCCATGGGGATGTACTGGGCTGAACATACCCCTTTTCTAACAACTCGTACAGCTATGTCTTTAACTCCTTAAGTTATGTTAGTGCTATTTGATAGGATGCCTTAGAGATGGGGGTGGCTTCGAGTATCAGATCAATATAGAACTCTACTTCTTATAAGGGGTGGCATACTAGGAATCTCCTCTAGGAATACATCTGGGACTGCACTATTAGGATGTCTTCGAGGGAGGATTCAATAACCTTATTTTCCACTGCGTTATATAAGAACCCCTCGCATCCTCCTCCTAATAATTTACGAGCTTTCATTACGGTGATCAGCTTCACTCTAGGTCTTGAAGCCTTGTCTTGGTGTGCTACTCTCTCCCCATTGGGCCCCTTTAGGGTGATTTTGGAAGAAACACTTTAGATTGAAATGAAAAACTTCCTAGAGAGCATTTGAAAGCTTTCTTTCAAATTCTTACTTGCTTATCTTAGTTTAGGCCAAACTAAGTAGTGTTCAAGTGAGTCTTAACCTTGATTGAGTGGTGATTCTGTATCTTAATCAAGATTAAGGGCCCTAAACTCAAAGGTTGGTGGTGATTCTGTATTTAATCTTAGGGTTTAGTTCTATCCTAGCCAAGTTCATCTCACCGGTTTCTAAGTAAGGTTGTTAGCTTGAATGTTAAAGTTGATTTCTTTCACTTAGTGTCTTCTTCATGCCCCCTCACCTATTCATCCCATTCACCTTCAAATATATCCATTCCCACGAATTCCACTTCACCAAAGGGCTTACAATCCAATCAAGATTCAAGAGCCTCACTACTGTGCAAAACTAGCCGTTTCTAGCTTCGTGGACAGCAAGTTGGCGCAGTGTAGCCGTGCACACAAGCACGACCGTGCCACTCTTGGCCGTGACAATTCTTTAAGCTTTCGTCTCTTTTGATGTAAGGTTAGCTTTGGTCTTCTTTTCCCTTGAGCTTTACATCATATTTGGTATCAGAGCTACGTTTCATCTTGGCCTGGTATTGAACCCACACATCCAAATTTCTTTCTTCTCCCATTCATAAAACACAAGTCAGAATTCGTTCATTCCTTGAACAAGTACAAACATGAGTTCTAGTTTAAGCCTAGAAGGGAAGCTTGATGCTGTTTTGAAGAATAATCATGAAATTACTTCTTCTAATCAAGAACTAAAGGCGCAAAATGAGTACCTATGCAAGCAATTGGGTACTTTTCTCAAGCAAAAGCAGAAGTTGAGTGAAGAATCGTCCTGTTTTGCCACACGTGGCCAAGAGCAAGTTTTCAGCCATAACCTTGAATCTTCAAGTGATGAAGAACCATCAAGGAGGTCACGACCAGAACAAAGAATGTAAGGTAACTCTAATGATTTTAGAGTTGAGATTCCAGAATATGAAGGCAAGCTCGATCCAGAAGAATTCTTGGACTGGTTGCATACGGTGGAGAGGGTGTTCGAATACAAGCGCATTCCAGAAGACAAGAAAGTCAAGTTGGTAGCATTGAGACTACGTAAGTATGCTTCTTTATGGTGGACCAACTTATGTGCTAAGAGAGTTAGGGAACGTAAGGCTAAAATCAGGACTTGGGAAAAGATGAAAACCAAGTTGAAGGCGAGATTTTTACCCCTACGTTTGTTCAAGATTGCTATTCACAACTTCATAGTCTAAACCAAGGCAATCTAAGTGTTGAAGAATATACTAGAGAGTTTGAAAAGCTTGTGATTAAATGTGATCTACATAAACCCGAAGAGCATGCAATTGTTAGGTACTTGGGAGGACTTGATCCTAGGTACTCTAATGTTGTTGAATTACAAGCTTATACCACTTTTAATGAGGTTTGCGTGCTTGCTCACAAAGTTGAACAACAAAAGAAAGCTAAGCAAACTTTTAAACCTCCCAATCCGAAACCTCCAATCCGGAGCCAGCCCTTTAACAAGGGGAGTTCCCAACCGGTTTCTAAACCATAAAATCCCTTTCCTTTCAATCCACAAAGAACCCAAGCACCACAAAAGGCCCTAGCACCCCCAGTTCGATCGAACCCCAATCCCATGAGCACTAGAAGATGTTTCAAGTGCCAAGGATTAGACCACATAGCCTCGGAGTGCCCAAATCGCAAGGTGATTACTTTGGCCGAATGGAGAGCCGTGGATGAGCAAGAGAAGGAAGGTGAAATTAATGGTGAAACGGAAGAAGAACATGAGTAGAGTCAAGAAGAGGTTGAGGAGGAAGCTGATGAAGGTGAAATACTAGTTTTGAGGAGAGTTTTGAACGGTCAAAAGAGCACTAAGGATGAACAAAGAGAAAACATTTTTCATACTAGGTGCACGGTTCAGGGCAAGGTGTGTTCATTGATTATCGATGGTGGGAGTTTTGCAAACGTGGTATCCCTTACCATGACTGAGAAATTGGGCTTGCAAGCTACGGCCCATCCCTATCCATACAATATACAATGGTTGAATCAAAGCAAAGGACTTCAAGTCAACTCACGGTGCCTCATTTCACTATCCATTGGTAAGAACTATCAAGACCAACTTTGGTGTGATGTTATACCTATGGATGCTTACCATGTACTATTGGGTAGGCCCTGGATGTATGACCGAAGGGTAACACATGATGGTTTCTTGAATACATACTCCTTGTCTAAGGGAGGAAAAAAGATTACCCTAAAGCCATTATCACCATCTGAACTCCTCAAAAATAAGCCCACAAAAGGCCATGAGCATTCTGGTTGCTTATTCACTTTTAGTGAAACTTTTTAAAGGCTTCTAATCATGAGTTTAAGGCTTTTAAAGAGTGGATCTTAGCACTCCAAGATGAATCAGAATCCCTCTTACCAACTCACCCCTTTGCCAGATCACTTATCCAAACTTTCTGTCATTTGTTTCCAGAAGAAATACCCTCGGGTTTACCCCCTAAAAGGGATATCCAGCACCACATTGATCTCATTCCTGGTTCAGTTCTCCCAAACAAACCAGCCTATAGAATGAATCCAAAGGAAACCATGGAGATTCAACGGCAAGTGGAGGAATTGATCTCAAAAGGACTTGTACGTGAGTCCTTAAGTCCTTGTGTCGTACCTGCTTTGTTGGTTCCCAAGAAAGATGGTAGCCAACGAATGTGTGTGGACAGTAGAGCCATAAACAAAATCACAATAAAGTATAGGTATCCTATACCCAGACTTGAAGATATGCTGGACGAATTACATGGCTCTAAAGTCTTTTCAAAAATTGATCTTCGAAGTGGCTACTCCCAAATCAGGATAAGAGAAGGAGATGAATGGAAGACTGCATTCAAGACTAAGGGAGGTTTGTACGAGTGGCTAGTTATGCCATTTGGTCTTTCCAATGCTCCCAGTACTTTTATGAGGTTAATGAATCAAGTATTCAAACCTTATATTGGCAAGTTAGTGGTGGTCTACTTTGATGATATTCTGATTTATTCCAAGGACGAGCAAACGCATCAAAACCATCTCAATCAGATTATGCATGCCCTTGGACGTGAGCAATTGTATGGTAATCTTAAGAAATGTGCCTTCTTTACTCATGAGGTTACATTCTTAGGGTACATTGTTTCCAGTAAGGGAATTAAGGTAGATGAAGGGAAGATAGAGGCTATTCGGACTTGGCCTCAACCACAAAGTATACATGATGTTAGAAGCTTCCACGGATTGGCATCTTTTTATAGAAGATTTATTCGAAACTTCAGCACCATCATGTCCCCTATGGCCGAAGTGCTAAAGGGTTCATTATTTCAATGGAATCCTAAGGAACAATCTGCCTTTGAAGAAGTCAAGAAGAAACTTACTCAAGCACCGGTTCTGGCATTGCCTTGCTTTGAGAAGGTTTTTAAGGTTGAATGCGACGCATCAGGAGTAGGGATTGGTGGAGTTTTAACTCAAGAGGAAAGCCATTGGCCTTCTTTAGTGAAAAGCTATGTGACTCAAGAAGAAAATACTCCACATATGACAAGGAATTCTATGCTATTATTCGGTACCTAGAACATTGGAGTCATTACCTAGTGGCTAGTGAATTTATACTTCATTCAGATCACGAGGCATTGAAGTACATTCAAGGCCAGCATAAACTTAACTCACGCCATGTTAAGTGGGTTGAATTCCTTCAGTCATTCCACTTCACCATTAAGCACAAATCGGGAAAGCTAAATCAAGGTGCGGATGCGTTATCAAGGAGGTATCTCCTTATGTTTCAATTAGATGCTCTTATTCTTGGTTTTGAGCATCGTAAGAGTTTATATGCTGAAGATGAAGACCTTGGGAATCTTTATGCTGCATGTTCAAAGCACCCCAAGGGAGATTTCTTAATCCAAGAAGGTTATCTATTCAAGGAAGTACGATTGTGTATTCCCAAGTGTAGCACTCGTGAATTTCTAATGAGAGAAGTTCATGGAGGTTCCTTGGTGGGTCATTTTGGAGAGACCAAGACCTTAACCATGTTAAGGGAACATTACTATTGGCCAGGAATGGAAAAGGATGTTCAAGACATCCTTAGGAGGTGTGGAACGTGCTAAGCAGCTAAGAGTCATACTCTACCTCACGGCCTATACACCCCACTTCCCGTACTAACTCTACCTTGGGTAGACGTGAGTATGGACTTCATTTTGGGTCTACCTAAGACTCAAAGGGGAAAGGATTCAATCTTCGTGGTAGGAGATAGATTTTCGAAGATGGCACACTTCATTCCCTGCAATAAAACCAATGATGCTACACACATTGCCGAGCTCTATTTTAAGGAGGTAACAAGGTTGCATGGTATTCCTAAATCCATTATTTCAGATAGGGATACAAAGTTTCTCAGTCATTTTTGGATTACCCTTTGGAAGAAGCTTGGTACCAAGTTGTTATTCAGTACTACCTGTCATCCCCAGACTAATGGTCAGACGGAGGTAACTAATCGAACCTTAGGCACTCTCCTAAGGGCTTTGATTAAACCTAATGCTAAAGCCTGGGATTTACTTTTACCGCATGCTGAGTTTGCATACAATAAGGCCCCTAGTAAAGCTTCTGGTCTTTCACCATTCAAGGTGGTGTATGGGATCGATCCTTTGAGTCCTAATGATCTTACCCCACGGCCCCAAGACGAAAAGCCCCATGTTGATGCAACACAAAGAGTAAAAGAGATTCAAAAGCTCTATGAATTGGTGAGGGCAAGAATTGAGAAGACTAATGTAGCTTATGAAGCACACGCCAATAAGCATAGGAGAAAGATTGTCTTTCAACCAGGAGACTTAGTATGGATCCATTTGAGGAAGGAACGGTTTCCTTCTAAAAGGAAAAACAAACTCATCCCACGAGTTGAAGGTCCATTTAAAGTCTTGGAGAGGATCAACGACAATGCTTATAAGGTTGATCTTCCTGGTGATTATGAGGTTTCAGCCACCTTTAATGCGGCTGATTTGAGTCCCTTCTATCCAGACACTTCCCCACCAGATTTGAGGGTCAAATCTTTTCAACAAGGGGAGGATGATGGAACCCTACCTAGCCAAGACCTCATCTGTGATGAAACAAGTCCAACTCGTCCAAGAACAAGGTCCCAAACCAAGAAGATGACTCATCTTTTACAAAAAGTTCAAGCTGAATCAAACGGGCTAACCGGCCAGAACAAGCTCGGTTTTGTGCATCTGGTTTCTTAAGCTACGATGTGGCTTAAGATTAATATTTTCGCAATTTTGGAATCCTCATGATGTTAACTTTCAGGTTCAAGCATTGAATCCTAATCATGCACACAAGAGGATGAAAGATCAAAGGCTTTTCTCCAACAGGTCAGATTGGGACCAATTTTGGACGGTTGAATGTTTAGGTTTGATTACCCCACTTAGACTTTGTTTAACCTTGATTTCGTGATTAGGGGGGTTTATACACATCTTGAACTTCCCCCCCATGGTTAAAATCCAAGTCATATTCATTTTTGCAATGGTTAAACTAAGTCTGAAAACCGGGTACAATTCTATCCTTGAACCCGGTTTGATGTCCCGATTTATTTTTGCTTCCACCGATGGGTTTTCTTCACTTCAACTGATATGGCACGCCCCTCAAGGCTGGGCACACATCTCAAGACACCAATGATCAGCTGCAACCTTGGGAAGAATGGCCAATGAGAGAAGAGAGACAAAGAAAGATGTTCCTTGCTTCTTATTGGACAGCTGTAAAGGAGAAAGCCACTTTTCGGCTGTGCACATGTCCATTTGCTGAGTTTCTAGTTGTTTAGACTTAAGTACAAGTTAATTAGGTTGTAATAATCATTTATCTTGCTTTCTTTACTAGTTTAGATGTACTTTGACTAGTCTTAAGCTCACTTTGCAACCGGTTAGCCCTAACCGAGGAGATTAAGGCTAATTAACACCTTTCCTCCTTAGGAGGGTAAGGTGAGGTGCTTGCCTACTTGCTTGCTAGTTAGAATGATTGTGAGGCATGTAACAAAAGCAAGTTTCAGCCATTTTGGAAGAAACACTTCAGATTGAAATGAAAAACTTCTTAGAGAGCATTTGAAAGCTTTCTCTCAAATTCTTACTTGCTTATCTTAGTTTAGGCCAAACTAAGTGGTGTTCAAGTGAGTCTTAACCTTGATTGAGTGGTGATTCTATATCTTAATCAAGATTAAGGGCCCTAAACTCAAAGGTTGGTGGTGATTCTGTATCCAATCCTAGGGTTTAGCTCTATCATAGCCAAGCTCATCTCACCGGTTTCTAAGTAAGGTTGTTAGCTTGAATGTTCAAGTTGATTTCTTTCACTTAGTGTCTTCTTCATGCCCCCTCACCTATTCATCCCATTCATCTTCAAATATATCCATTCCCATGAATTCCACTTCACCAAAGGGCTTGCAATCCAATCAAGATTCAAGAGCCTCACTACCGTGCAAAACTAGCCGTTTCTAGCTTCGTGGACAGCAAGTTGGCACGGTGTAGCCGTGCACGCAAGCACGACCGTGCCACTCTTGGCCGTGACAATTCTTTAAGCTTTCATCTCTTTTGATGTAAGGTTAGCTTGGGTCTTCTCTTCCCTTGAGCTTTACATCAGAAAGTTTCGTCCTTGAAACTTGAATAAACTGCGGTAAACACTATCGTTATGAAAATGAATTTTTGGGATTTACATAGTACCCCACTTAAGGAAGTTTCGCCCCCAAAACTTATATGCACCTGGTCATGAGAACAAGTGTGGGTATTTATCTCGCATCTCCTGCTCTAGTTCCCAGCTTGCTTCCGACATTTCATGGTTGGCCCAGAGGACTTTCCCCAAGGGCACCATCTTCTTATGAAATTATTTCTCTCGCCGGTTCAGGATCAGCACCGGCTGCTCCTCATATGACAGGTCTTCTTGAAGATGTATGGGGTCGGGCTCGATTACAAGAGAGGGATCTAGGATATAGTTCCGTAGCTGTGACACATGGAACACATTGTGCACCCTCGGAAGCTCAGGTGGTGGTTCTAGCCGATACGCTACCTCCCCAACCCTTTGTGTAACTAGGTACGGCACGATGTGCCTTGGGCTAAGCTTTCCTACCATACTGAATCTCGCGATTCCCTTGGTTGGGGATACTCTGAGAAACATCTGATCTCTCACTTGAAATTCAAAGGGCCTATGCCTTCGGTCAGCGTAGCTCTTTTGGCGGATCTGGGCGGCCCTTATCTGTTTTTAAATCACTGAAATCTTGTCAATGATAGCTTGAATCAATTCAGGTCCAATCGTCAAGGCCTCGTCAATTTCTTGCCAATAGAGCGAAGTTCTGCACCTTCTCCTATACAGCGCCTCATATGTAGCCATCCCAATACTTGCGTGGTAACTGTTGTTGTATGAGAATTCAATTAGCGCTAGCTGTTCGTCCCATGCTTTCTTGAAGTCCAGGGTGCAAGCTCGCAGTATGCCTTCCAGCATCTGAATGGTGCACTCAGTTTACCCATCTGTGGTCGGATGAAAGGCAGTACCGAAACGTAACAATGTTCGAAATGCCTCATGTAGCTTCTACCAGGGACCCAACTAGAACCTAGTGTCTCGGTCTGATACTATGGAGCTGAGCACTCCGTGTAGTCTCACTATCTCATCGAGATACGCTCAAGCTAGCGCATCCAAAGTCCAGGTATTTCTCATGGCTATGAAATGCGCCGTTTTACTGAGTCGATCCACTGTTACCCAGATTGTGTTGTTCTTCCTTTGAGTCAGGAGTGAGCGTACCATAAAATCCATGGACATTGAATCCCACTTCCAGTCAGGGACATCCAATGGTTGCAGAAGTTCCATCAGTCGCTAGTGTTCAAACTTCACCTTTGGCAGGTTAAGTACCTTACTACATAGTCAGCTATTTCTTACTTCATGTTACTCCACCAGAATATCTGTTTCAGATCTTTGTACAATTTATTTCCCTATGTGCATAGAGTGTGAAGTTGTTTAACCTTCATCCAAAATCTTCTTCTTAAGTTCCTCCACTACAGGGACACACACTCGGTTATGGAATCTTATGGCACCATCCTTATGGATCATGAACCTGGGTGCTTTCCCTGCCAATATCTCCTCCCTAATATGTTCCAATTGAGGGTCCGTAGCCTGTGCTATATGGATTTCTTCTATGAGTGTTGGCTGTGCTTCCATAGCATAAAGCATAGACTTGGGTTCCGGGGTGATCACATTAAGCTCTAACTTCTAGAACTCCTCACGCATGTGACTAGGTAGTGCCAACAAGCACTTCAGTGCCGGGTAAAGTCGGCAACTCAATGCATCGACCACTACATTCGCTTTTCCCAGATGGTACTGGAAATAGACATTGTAGTCCTTCAGGAATTCGAACCACCTTATCTTCCTCAAATTCAAATCCTTTTGCGAAAAAAGGTATTTAAGACTCTGGTAGTTAGTGAAAACCTCACAATGTACCCCGTACAGCTAATGCGTCCAAATCTTCAGCACGAACACAATAGCTGCTAATTCTAGATCGTGAGTCGGGTACTTCCGCTTATGAGTCTTCAGCTGTCGCAGGGCATAGGCTATAACACGATCCTCCTGCAATAGCACGCATCCCAACCCACTCCTAGACGCATCGCTATACACCACAAAGTCCCTGTCGGTGGTGGGTAAGGCCAATATAGGCACACTCATCAGTATTTTCTTAAGTTCTTGGAATGCTTCCTCACATCGCTCCGTCCACTCATATTTAATGACCTTCCTGGTTAGGTTGGTGAGCGGGGTGGCGATCATTAAGGAGTTCTGGATGAACTTATGATAGTACCTCACCAAGCCTAAGAAACTCCTCACCTCTGTCGGATTCTTTGGTCTTAGCCACTTCATTACAGCCTCTATCTTATGGGAATCCACATACACTCCCTCATTAGATATCACATGCCCCAAAAATGCCATTTACTCAACCAGAATTCACACTTTGTAAACTTGGCATACAACTCATTTTTCCTCAGTATCTTTAGGACAGTCCTTGAGTAGATCAGTATATCATCTATAAACACCACTACGAAGTGGTCTAGGTAAACGTTAAAGACTCTATTCATGGGCGTTAGTGAGCCCAAAGGGCGTTATTGCAAACTTATAATGCCTATAACGAGTGTGGATGGCAGTCTTAGGTGATGGGCCAAATATACCCTTTTTCTAACATCTCGTCCACCTGTGTCTTTAACTGCTTAAGTTCTACTGATGGCATTCGGTAGGGTGCCTTAGAGATAGGGGTGGCTCTGGGTATCAGATCAATACAGAACTCCACTTCTCTAAGGGGTGGCATACCATGAATATCCTCTGGGAATACATCCGAGAATTCCCGCACTACTAGGATGTCTTCGAGGGAGGATTCAACAACCTCAGTTTCCACTACGTTACATAAGAACCCCTCATATCCTCTTCCTAACAACTTACGGGGTTTCATTACGGTGATCAGCTTCACTCTAGGTCTTAAAGCCTTGCCATTGTGTACTACTTTCTCCCCATTAGGCCCCTTTAGGGTGATTCTTTGTTTTGGACAGTTTATATAAGCCTGATATTTTGCTAAACAATCAATCCCTAGGATGACCCCAAAATTGGTCAACTCAAATCTATATAGTTCGGCTAGAAACTCATGCTTATACATTCGAATATGGCAGTCCTTATATAGTTCCTCACACCTTACTATCGTCCCATCCGGGAGAATCACAGATAGTAGAGAGGGTTTACGAGTTGAAGCTAACCCTAGCGTGTTAACCAGTTTAACAAAAATAAAATAGTGCATAGCACCCAAATCAAACAAAACATCTACTAGTTGAGCTCAAATAGAAAATGTACCCGTTACGATGCTTGGAGCATCCTCCGCTTCTTACTTGCGCATCACATAAACTCTGCCCCTTGTGTTTCGTGGCGATTGGTTGATAGGTTGAGCTTGAGTCTACTGGGTGTTTGGCTCTGATGATTTGGGTTGACTATCTGCCCACCTCTGTTCTCGTAATGTTGCTGGGACTGCTATCCCTGTCCCCCGTGACCTTGGCTAGTAGGAGGTGGATGGTGTAGGCAATCCCGGATCTGATGTTGAGGGCTCTTGCATTCTTGACTGAATGACACTCCCGAGCATAATGTCCTAGCTTCCCGCGAACATTGCAGGTCACCCTAGGCCGAGTGTTGGGGTGTTGGCCTCCATGTACGTTGTTGTTAGAGTAATGGTTTCTAAGAGGCCTTTTGTACGGTTCTTACGAGTGAGAATTTTCTCGCTGATCTCCCTTCCTCTTGATTCCATGCTGCTCATTGAAGTAATTGTTTCTCTCCTTCATAGCCCTCTGTACATTGACTGCGGTATCGTACAAGTCTACATAGGAGGGGTACTGATGTACCGACATCCTTTCCTTGATATTAGGGTTGAGGCAGGCCTCAGACCGGTTCATTTTGAGCCTCTCATCGGCTGTGAAGGCTGGGGTGAAATGGTAAAGTTTCATAAATTTGGAGGCTTACTCTAGCACGCTCATTCCTCCTTGTTCTAGCTGCATGAACTCGTTCTTCTTCGCCTTCTCGAGGGATACGAGACAAAAATGGTCCTTGATCAACTCCTTGAACCTTTTCCAGTCAAATCGAGGCTTGTATTGTCTCCCTGGAGCCATAGCCCACCATAGGTTAGCCTTGTCCTTCAGATAAAACACCGTAAAGCCCACCTTTCACTCGTCAGGGCATTGCAGAGCATCAAACAACTTCTCTATGCCCCGAATCCAGTCCTCAAAGGTTTGGGGGTCAGGGGTGCTATTGCAAACAGGGGGTTATGGCTCGCGAATCTTTTTAACATATAGGAATTATTGTCCTCGATCTTCCTCTCCTTAACCTCCATCAGCTTCTATAGGTGCTCGTTCTGGTGCTGCAGCTGTTCCCCTTGCTTCTATAGTAGCTCCAGCAGTAGGAGGTTAGTAAGTCCTGCTTCAATAGTTGGGTTGGTTTCAACCACTTGACTGCGAGACACATTCCTATTCCTGGGGCGGAGGGCTTCCAATCGTTCCCTAAAGCTAGATATGGGAATCTCTAGGTTAACAGGGGTCCTTGTAATGGGGCAGGGTCCAATCTGAGACTCATCATTATTTCCCGTCATCCTGTTTCGAAAGTAAGCCAGGTTTAGTTTCTCTCCTAATAGTTCGCAATACACGCACTACTACAGTTCAGTAAGACATCAATATACTACTGTATCAAGCAAAATTTAACATAGGTTTTTCAGTCATATCCACTTGTCACAATCACGTGGTCTAATTACCTCATCACATGCCTCATACACATCATATCGGCAACACATTCACATAGTTCACATTATTCAAAAAATAGTGAACATTAGCATCTAAGTAACTCAAAAGAAATTTCAATTGCATTGATTTTTAAACCATAAACATTCCATACTAATACTCTTCATTACATAAATGCTCAATTAACTTTATTAACCTATAGTGGCTTAACAAAAGAATAGAAGGATAAACTAAACGTCATAGTCCTAGAAGGCAAAACTTTTAAATCAACAACTAGCTTCTACTGGCCAGGGGCGCCCATTGGGCAGGTACCCTGACACATCTGACCATATCTGCCCCGCTTCCAGCGGATGATCTCAGGCTCGAGTTACTCCTCGACCAGGTCTTCCTCCAGATCTTCCTCTATTAGCTGTTCCTCTTTTGGGTCCTTACCTTCTACGGGTTCTTCCTTGGTTTCTTCATCCTCTAGAGGCTCTTCCTCAGGTTCTTCTTCCTCTATGGGGTTCTCCTCGGGATCATCCTTCTCCAAAGGTTCCTCCTTGGGGTTTTCCTCTGGATCTTCCTCAGTGTCTTTTTCTTTTATTGGTTCCTCCTCGGGATCATCCTCCACTAAAGGTTCCTCCTCTGTGTCTTCCCCTGGGTCTTCCTCGGGTTCATACTCAACTGAGGGTTCCTCTCCATAGTTTCCCTCCTCAATGGGTTCCTCCTCCAGCTCATCCTCCCCGCCCATAAGCTCATTTTCCCCTACCGACTCCTCATCCATAGTATCCTCCTCTGGTGGCGGTGGTGGGGTGTCATCCTTAGTGTCAGGGATGGGAGGCTCATCATATGGACCTAGGTCTATGAGGCGGTCCACTAGCCCATTTAAATCCAACCCCATAGGCTCCTATTCGCACAAACAACATCACCGGCGATGTGAAATGACCTAGTCTTAGGGTAGAGCTCTTTAATCTTATAATGCCACACTGGGTCACTCGAAAGAGTCAAAAGCAAAAATAGAGCCTGGTTGTGATCAAATCTCAAGTAGTTATTCAGAATGCCCAATAGCCTCCCATAGATAAAAGTCTGGATTCACTCTAAGTGGCTTTCTAAGTTAACTCCAAGCATCTTTCCCATCCTCTCATAACAACAACGCCGCACCATACATCCACAGTGGGGAGTCGGGTTCATCCTATGCATTAATAGGTCTAGATTAGATGCATGATCACAAATAAGCAAGCATATGTAGACATGCTCACCTTTTTCCCCGTCCTACACCCACGCTCTGAGTAGTTATTAGGTCTATAAGTTTTAATTTTTAATTTTTACTGATTACAATCTTTTAGGGGAGCCTTTAGGTCAGTTAACTTGAGCTTTGATACCACTTTATAACACCCCGAATCTCTAATTCCTTTCTTTGTTACTAATATTAACCTAGGTGGCAGCGAAAAACCTAACTGGGGTGTTACCGCCGTATTTTCTTCGTGGAAATACCAGGCTGAGTATCAACTAAAGCATTAATGCAAAAGATTATTCAACAATACCTCAGTTTAAAGATCCCAACCACAATTAGAGAAACTACCAAACAAAATCCATTATAAGCTTCTTCTCAAAGCAACTACTTGATTCAAACTATCAACTTAAAAGTCGGAGCCTCGCACTAATTTTGGGTCCCCAATCTCATGCGCAAATACATCACTTGAAAAACAAAACATTTAACAACAATGAGATAAACTCGATAACAATCACCCCTAACAGTAAAGGTACGCACACAAATTCATTTTTAAAATATTTTAGGGGCAGGAGGAACAAATAGACCACACTAGCACATTCTCAGTAAAAGCACACAGCCATATCAGTCTGTTTTATAATTTTCAGGTTCTTAAAGGTGGGTGACCCCCTCTGGGTCTCATTACCTGCGCTTGAGTTTAACGCAGCCGCTTAACCTCAACCTAACCTACCGTCGACTTGGATGGTTATCGCTTAACCATACCTTGGCCTACCGTCGCATGAACGGTTACCGCTAACTCGGCCCACGTCCCAACAGGGCACGTGGCCGCTCACATGCATGCACGTTTTCCCGAGGAAGGGTAATAGCCCTCAATACAATAAACATAGCTCATAGTCTCACCCATAAAGCCATTTATTAATGCATTCATAGTTGCTCTTAAAATTTCATATCAACATGCATATTCCAACCCGGCCCAATTCGATCCCTAAAGCACTTCAGCAGGATATAAGTTCTTCTTTATAACACAACCAGTTCAAATACCGCAGACACTCACTGACTTAGCAAGATAACTCGACACAAGCCACACAATCATTTCATTCCATGTTCGACCAGCAAAATTCATAAATTCACGTATATCAAAGACATTCAAAGACAACCATTACCATCTTTATCAAACACATTTTTCAAATAGACTCGGAGAAGGGTTAGGGCATGATTGTTACTTGGAATCCGTACAATTTCGGGCTCGGCTTCTTTATTCGCCCTAATAATCAGCACCTTGATTCGATTTTTGGGAGAAGAGCGCTTGAATCGTCACACCCTTGAAGACTAAAATCACAAGCAAGGAGGGAAGAAGGGGCATCGGCTGCTTGGGTGGTGTAGGCGGCAGCAGGCAGTGGCGATGGCTCTGGCTGGTGGCCAGCTGCTGTGGTGGAGCGAGAAAGGGAGCCGTGAGGTTGAGAGAGAGAGAGAGAGAGGAAGTGACGTGAGTTCGAGACAGGGAGAGGCGTGAGAGAAAATGAAAAAGGGGGGTGTGTAGCCAGCCACTAGGGTAGAAAAAAGAAGGAAAAGTTTGAAAAAAATCTTGGGCCAATGACTACATTTAGAGGAAAATTGGTCCATTAGGGAGTCCACAAAAAAAATTAAATATAACTAGGTAAATAAATA
The DNA here is from genome assembly GCA_029747015.1 of Carnegiea gigantea. Lineage (NCBI taxonomy): Eukaryota > Viridiplantae > Streptophyta > Magnoliopsida > Caryophyllales > Cactaceae > Carnegiea > Carnegiea gigantea. The sequence continues at coordinate 276,718 of JAKOGI010001203.1, forward strand.
TTTAAGTCTAGAATTAGTAAGTCAAATAATAAACAAATCGAGGGAATATGACCCAAATAAAATTTTCAATCCATTCTTTTTATGAAACAAATAAATTTTGAAAAGAAATCATGGGGGGAAAATCTTTCGCATTGACTTGGACTATGGAGGTTAGTCCACATCACATGATTCCTCATATTGGATTTCCGGGGTTTTATATACTACCCCACTTAAGAAAGTTTTGTCCTCGACGCTTCAATAAACTTCGGTAAGCATTATCATTACGAAAATGAATTTTCGGGATTTACATACTGCCGCACTTAAGGAAGTTTCGCCCCCGAAACTTATATGCACCAGGTCATTGGAACAAGTGTTGGTATTTGTCTCGCATCTCCTACTCTGGTCCCTAGTTTACTTCCGACATCTCATGGTTGGCCTAGAGGACCTTCACCAAGGGCACTGTCTTCCTATGAAGTTGTTTCTCTCACCGATCCAGGATCTGCACCGGCTGCCCCTTACGTGACAGGTCTTCTTGAAGCTGTATGGGGTCAGGCTCAATTACCTGAAAGGGATCTGGGATATACTTCCGTAGTTGTTATGACACATGGAATACATTGTGCACCCTCGGAAGCTCAGGCGGTAGTTCTAGGCGATGCGCTACCTCCCCAACCCCTTGTATAACTGGGTACGACCCGATGTACCTTGGGCTAAGCTTTCCTACCATATCGAATCTCGCGATTCCCTTGGTTGGGGATACCCTGAGAAACACCTGATCTCTCACTTGAAATTCTAAGGGCTGATGCCTTCGATCGACATAGCTCTTCTGACGGCTCTGAGCGGCCTTCATCTGTACCTGAATAACTCGAATCTTATCAGTGGTTGTTTAAATCAATTCAGGTCTAATTGTCAGGGCCTCGTCCATTTCTTACTAACAGAGCGGAGTTCTGCACCTTCTCTCATGCAGCGCCCCATACGGGGCCATCCCAATACTTACGTGATAACTGTTGTTATAAGAGAATTTGATTAGTGTTAGCTATTCATTCCACGCTTTCTTGAAGTCCAAGGCACAAGCTCTCTGCATGTCTTCCAGGGTTTGAATGGTGCGCCCAGTTTGCCCGTCCGTAACCAGATGGAAGGCAGTACTAAAATGTAACAATGTCCGAAATGCCTCCTGTAGCTTCTACCAGAAACCCGACCGGAAGCTAGTGTCTTGGTCTAACATTAAGGAGCTGGACGCTCCGTGTTGTCTTACTATCTCCTCAAGGTATGCTCAGGCAGGCTGGTCTAGAGTCTAGGTATTTCTCATAGGTATGATATGCGCCGTTTTAGTGTGTCCATTCACTATGACCCAGATTGCGTTGTTTTTCCTCTGGGTTAGGGGTAACTCTACCACAAAATCTATGGATACTGAATCCCACCTCCCCTTAGGGACATCTAATGGTTACAGAAGTCCCGTCGGTCGCTGGTGTTCAATCTTCACCCATTGACAGGTTAAGCACCTTGCCACATAGCCAGCTACTTCTTGCTTCATTTTGCTCCACCAGAACATCTGTTTCAGATCTTTGTATAATTTATTTCCCCTTGGGTGCATAGAGTGTGGAGTGTTGTGACCTTCATCCAAAATCTTCTTCTTAAGTTCCTCCATTGCGAGGACACACACCTGTTTATGGAACCTTATGATACCATCCTCATGGATCATGAACCAGGGTGCTTTCCTTACCAATATCTCCCACCTAATCTGTTCCAATTAAGGGTCCATAGCCTGTGTTACACGGATTTCTTCTATGAGGGTTGGATGTGCTTCCATAGCGTAAAGCATAGACTTGGGTTCTGGGGTGATCATATTAAGCTCCAACTTCCGGAACTCCTCACACAAGTCGCTGGGTAGAGCCAACAAGCAGTTTAGTGCCAGGTACGGCCGGCGACTCAATGCATCGGCCACTGCATTCGCTTTTCCTGGGTGTTACTAGAAAAGGACGTCATAGTCCTTTAGGAGTTCCAACCACCTTGTCTACCTCATATTCAGATCCTTTTGCGAAAAGAGATATCTTAGACTCTGGTGGTCAGTGAAAACCTCGCAATGTACCCCGTACAGGTAATGCCTTCAAATCTTCAGCGCCAACATAGTAGCTGCTAATTCTATATCATAAGTCGGGTAGTTCCGCTCATGAGTCTTCAATTGTCACAAGGCATAGGCTATAACATCCTCCTGCATCAGCACACATCCCAACCCACTCCTAGACGCATCGTTATACACCATAAAGTCTTTGTGGGTGGTGGGTAAGGCTAATATAGGCGCACTCATCAGTCTTTTCTTAAGTTCTCAGAATGCTTCCTCGTATCACTCCATCCACTGATACTTAATGACCTTCCTGGTCAAGTTGGTGAGCGAGATGGTGATCTATGAGAAGTTCTGGATGAACTTGTGATAGTGCCCCGCCAAGCCCATGAAACTTCTCACCCCTGTCACATTCTTAGGTCTTGGCTACTTTGTTATGGCCTCTATCGTCTGAGGATCCACAGACACTCCCTCGTTAGATATCGTATGCCCCAAAAATGCCACTTTACTCAACCAGAATTCATACTTTGTAAACTTGGCATACAACTTGTTCTTCCTCAGTATCTCTAGGATGATCCTCAAGTGATGGGTATGATCCTCTGGGATCCTTGAGTAGATCAGTATGTCATCTATAAACACCACTACAAACTGGTTCAGGTAAGGGTTGAAGACTATATTCATGAGGTCTATGAATGCTGCTGGGGTGTTAGTGAGCCCAAAGGGCATCACTACGGACTCACAGTGCCTATAACGGGTGCGAAAGATAGTCTTAGGTATGTCTTCGTCCTTATTCCGGAGTTGGTAATCCCCAGAATAAAGGTGTATCATACAGAAGGTCCCTGCTCCTCTTAGTTGGTCGAAGAGGTCGTATATCTTGGGTAAAGGGTGACGGTTTTTGACCGTTATTTTTTTCAGTTTCCTATAGTCTATGCATAACCTCAGGGTTCCATCCTTCTTTTTCACGAACAATACCGGGGCTCCCCATGGGGATGTACTCGGCCGAATATACCCCTCTTCTAATAGCTCATCCAGCTGTGTCTTTAACTCCTTAAGTTCTACTGGTGCCATTCGATAGGGTGCCTTAGAGATGGGGGTGGCTCTACGTATCAGATCAATATAGAACTCTACTTCTCTAAAAGGTGGCATATCAGGAATCTCCTCTGGAAATACATCCGGGAATTCTCGCACTACTGGGATGTCTTCGAGGGAGGATTCAACAACCTGGGTTTCTACTATGTTGCATAAGAACCCCTCGCATTCTCTTCCTAACAACTTACGGGCTTTCATTATGGTGATCAGCTTCGCTCCAGGCCTCGAAGCCTTGCCTTTGTGTACTACTTTCTCCCCATTGGGCCCCTTTAAGGTGATTCTTTATTTTAGACAATCTATTTGAACCTGATATTTTGCTAACCAATCCATTCCTAGGATGACCCCAAAACCGGTCAAATCAAACCTATATAGGTCGGCTAGAAATTCATGCTCATACATTTGAATAGGGTAGTCCTTATATAGTTCCTCACACCTTATTGTCTTCCCATCAAGGAGAATCACAGACAGTAGAGAGGGTTTACTGGTTGGAACCAACCCTAGTGTCTCAATTAGTGTAATAGAAATAAAAGAATGCGTAGCACTCGAATCAAACAAAACATCTACTAGTTGAGCTTGGATAGAGAAAGTACTCGTTACGGCATTTAGAGCTTCCTCCACTTCTTCCTTGCACATCACTTAAACTCTGCCCCTAGTGTTTTGCAGTGATTGGTTGGGAGGTCGAGCTTGAGTCTACTAGGTGTTCGTCCCTGATGATTTGGGTTAGCTATCTGCCCACCTCTGTTCTGGTAATGCTGCTGGGACTGCTGTCCCTATCCCCCATGACCTTGTCGGCAGGAGGTAGGGGTGTAGGCAATCCTAGATCTGATGTTGAGGGCTCTCACAGCGAAAACACCTCTTGATCGAACGACACTCCCGTGGGTAATGTCCTAGCTTCCCACAAGCATTGCAGGTCACCGTAGCCTGAATGTTAGGGTGCTGGCCTTCATGTATGATATTGTTAGAGTAATGGTTTCCTGGAGGCCTCTTGTGTGGTTCTTGCGAGTGGAAGTTTTCTCGCTAATCTCCCTTCTTCTTGAATCTACGCTACTCATTGAAGTAATTATTTCTCTCTTTCATCGCCCTCTCTACATTGACTGTGGTATTGTACAAGTCCAAGGTGTATTGACACACCGACATCCTTTCCTTAATATTAGGGTTGAGCCCGGCCTCAAACCAATTCATCTTGAGCCTTTCATCGGCTACAAAGGCTGGAGCAGAATGAAAAAGTTCCATAAATTTAGTGGCATACTCTAGCACACTCATTCCTCCTTGTTGTAGCTGCATGACCTCATTCTCCTTCACCTTCTAGAGGGATACAAGATGAAAATGGTCCTTGATCAACTCCTTAAGCATTTTCCAGTCGAATTCAGGCTCGTACTGTCTCTCTAGCACTGTGGCCTACCATAGGTTGACCTTATCCTTCAGGTAAAACACTGTAAAGCCCACCTTTCACTCGTTAGAGCATTGGAGAGCATTAAACAACTTCTCCATGACCCGAATCCAGTCCTCAAAGGTTTTGGGGTCGGGGGTGCCATCGTAAACAGGTGGGTTGTGACTCATGAATCTTTTGAACATATAGGAATTGTCCTCCTCGATCTTCCTCTCCTTAACCTCTATCAGCTTTTACAGATGCTCATTCTAGTGCTGCACCTGTTCCCCTTGCTTCTGCAGTAGCTCCAGCAGTAGGAGATTGGTAAGTTCTGCACCAGTAGGTGGGTTAGTTTCAACCACCTGACTGCGAGACCCATTCCTATTCCTAGGGTGGAGGGCTTCCAACCGTTCACTAAAGCTAGACATGAGAATCTCCGGGTTCACAGGGGTCCTCGCAATGGGGTGAGGCCCAATCTAAGACTACTCATTATTTCTCGCCATCGTGTTTAGAAAGTAAGCCGGGTTTAGTTTCTCTCCTAATAGTTCGCAATACATGCACTACTACAGTTTAGTAAGACATCATATGCTACTTTATCATGCAAAATTTAACATAGGTTTTTCAGTCATATCCATTTATCACATTGACGTGGTTTAGTTACTTCATCACATGCCTCATACACATCACAACGGCAACACATTCATATAGCTCACGTCATTCAAAAAATAGCGAACATTAGCATCCAAGTAACTCAAAAAAATTTCAATTGTATTGATTTTTAAACCACAAACATTCCACACTAATACACTTCGTTACATAAATGCTCAATACCTTTATTAGCCCACAGTGGCTTAATAAAAGAATAGAAGGATAAACTGAACGTCCTAAAAGGCAAAACTTTTAAATCAGCTACTAGCCTCTACTAGCCAGGGGCGTCCATTGCGTAGGTACCCTGACACATCTGACCGCATCTACGCTGCTTCTAGTGGGCTACCTCAAGCTTGGGTTGCTCCTCGACTGGGTCTTCCTCCAGATCTTCCTCTATTACTTGTTCCTCTTCCGAGTCCTCGCCTTCTAAGGGTTCTTCCTCGGGTTCCTCATCCTCTAGAGGCTCTTCCTCAGGTTCTTCCTCAGGATCTTCTTTCTCTATGGGGTTCTCCTCGGGATCATCCTCCTCCAAAGGTTCCTCCTCAGGGTCTTCATTTGGATCTTCCTCAGGGTCCTCTTGTTCCATTGGGTCCTTCTCGTGATCATCCTCCTCCAAAGGTTCCTCCTCGGTGTCATCCCCTGGGTCTTCCTGGGGTTCATATACAACCGAGGGTTCCTCTCTAGGGTTTCCCTCCTTAACGGGTTCCTCCTCTAGCTCATCCTCCATACCGATAAAGCTTATTTTCCCCTACTGACTCCTCATCCTCAGTATCCTCCTCTGCTGGTGGTGGTGAGGCATTATCCTCAGTGTCATTATAGGGACCTCGGTCTATGGGGTGGTCCACTGGCCCATTTAAATCAAACCCCATAGGCTCCTATTCACACAAACAAACATCCGCCGGTGATGTGAAACGACCTAGTCTTGGGGTGGAGTTCCTTAATCCTATAATGCCACAGTGGTTAACTCGAAAGAGCCAAAAGGAAAAATAGGGCCTGGTTGTTATCAAATCTCAAGCAGTCATTTCGGATACCCAATAGCCTTATTTGGATAAAAGTCTGGATTCGCTCTAAGTGGCTTTCCAAGCTAACTCCAGACATTGTCCCTATCCTCTCATAATGGCAATGCTACCCATACATCCACAGGGGTGAGTCGGGTTCATCCTATGCATTAATAGGTCCACATCAGATACATGATTACAAATAAGCAAGCATATGCAGACATGCTCCCCTTTTTCCCTGTCCTACACTTGTGCTCTGAGTAGTCCTTAGGTCTATAAGTTTTAATTTTTAATTTTTATTACTGATTACAATCTTTTAGGCGAGCCTTCAGGTCAGTCAACCTAAGCTCTGATACTACTTTGTAACACCCCAAATTTCTAATTCCTTTCTTTATTACTAATATTAACCTAGGTGGCAGTGGAAAACCTAACTGGGGTGTTGCCGCCGTACTTCCTTCATGGAAATACCAGGCTGAGTATTAACCAAAACATTAATGCAAAAGATTCTTCAATCATACCTCAATTTAAAGATCCCAACCACAATTAAAGCAACTACTAAACAAAATCCGTTACAAGCTTCTTCTCAAAACAACTACTTGATTCAAACTATCAACTTAAATGTCAGAGTCTCACTCTAATTTTGGGTCCCCAATCCCATAGGAAAATTCTTTTTTAAAACATTTTAGGGGCAGGGAGAACAAACAGACCACACTTACACATTCTTAGTAGAAGCATACAGCTATACTAGTCTCTCTTATAATTTTTTAGGTTCTCAATGGTGGGTAACCCCTCTGGGTCTCATGGCCTGCACTAGGGTTCAATGCAGCCGCTTAACCTCAGCCTAGCCTTCGATTGACTTGGACGGTTACTGCTTAACCAAACCCTGGCCTATCACCGCATGGACGATTACCGCTAACCCAGCCTACATCCCAATAGGACACGTGGCCGCTCACATGCATGCACTTTTTCTCGGGGAAGTCTAATGGCCTTCAATAACATAAACATAGCTCACAGTCTCACCCATAAAGCAATTTATTTATACATTCATACTTGTTCTTAAAATTTCACATCAACATGCATATTCCAACCTGGCCTAATTCGATCCCTAAAGCATTTCCACAGGATATAAGTTCTTCTTTATAACACAACCAGCTCAAATGCCCTAAATGCTCACTGACTTAGCAAGATAACTCGACACAAGCCACACAATCATTTCATTCCATGTTCAACTAGCAAAATTCATAAATTCACGTATATTAAAGACATTCAAAGATAGCCCTTACCATCTTCATAAAACACATTTTTCAAACGGCTTCAGGGAAGGGTTCGGGCATAACTGTTACAGGAATCTAAATAATTACGGGCTCGGTTTCTTAATTCAACTTAATAGTCAGACCTTGATTCAGTTTTTAGGAGAAGAGTGATTGAATCGTCACACCCTTGAAGATTAAAATCAGAAGCAAGGAGAGAAGCGGGGGCGTCAGCTGCTTGGGTGGTGTAGCCGACGGCAGGCAGTGGCGGTGGCTCTGGGTGTTGGCCGCTACTGTGATGGAGCGAGAAAGGGAGCCGTGAGGTTAGGAGAGAGAGAGAGAGAGGAAGGGGCGTGAGTTCGAGAGAGGGAGAGGCGTGAGAGAAAATAAAAAGGGGGGTGTATAGCCGGCCACTAGGGTAGAGAAAAGGGAGAAAAGTGTGAAAAAAATCTTGGGCCAAGGGCTACATTTAGAGGAAAATTGGGCCATTAGGGAGTCCACAAAAAAATTAAATATAACTAGGTATATAAATATTTAAGTCTAGGGAGGTAAATAATTAGTAAATCAAATAACAAATAAATTGAGGGAATATAATCCAAATAAAATTTTCAATTCATTCTTTTTATGAAATAAATAAATTTTGAAAATAAATCATGAGGGAAAAATCTTTCGCATTGACTTGGATTATAGAGGTTGGTCCACATCACATGATTCCTCATATTGGATTTTCGGTGTTTCACATACTACCCCACTTAAGAAAGTTTCATCCTCGAAGCTGTAATAAGCTGCAATAAACACTGTCATTATGAAAATGAATTTTCGAGATTTACATACCACCCCACTTAAGGAAGTTTTACCCCTGAAACTTATACGCACCAGGTCATAGGAACAAGTGCGGGTATCTGTCTCGTATCTCCTACTTTGGTTCTCAGCTTGCTTTTGACATCTCGTGGTTGGCCCAGAGGACCTTCACCAAGGGCACCGTCTTCCTACGAAATTGTTTCTCTCAGCAATCCAGGATCTACACTGGCTGCTCCTCTTACAACAGGTGTTCTTGAAGCTGTATGGGGTTGGACTCGATTACATGAGAGGGATCTGAGATATACTTTCATAGCTGTGACACATGGAACACATTGTGGACCCTTGGAAGCTCAGGCAGCAATTCTAATCGGCACGCTACCTCCCCAACGCTTTGTGTAACTAGGTACGACCCAACGTACCTTGGGCTAAGCTTGCCTGCCATACCGAATCTCGCGATTCTGTTGGTTGGGGATACTATGAGAAACACCTGATTTCCCACTTGAAATTCTAAGGGCCGACACCTCGGTTAGCATAGCTCTTCCTAACTCATTCGAATCTTATCAGTGGTAGCTTGAATCAATTCAGGTCCAATCGTCAGGACCTCGTCGATTTCTAGCAAACAAAGTGGAGTTCTGCACCTTCTCCTATACAGCGCCTCATATGCGGGCATCCCAATACTTGCGTGTTAACTGTTGCTGTAGGAGAATTCGATCAGTGCTAGCTGTTCGTCCCATGCTTTCTTGAAGTTCAGGGCACAAGCTGTCAGCATGTCTTCCAGCGTCTGAATGGTATGCTCAGTTTGCCCATCCGTGGTCGGATGAAAGGCAGTACTGAAATGTAACAATGTCCCGAATGCCTCCTGGAGCTTCTGCCAGAAACCCGACTAGAACCTAGTGTCTCGATCTGACACTATGGAGCTGGGCACTCCATGTACTCTCACTATCTCATTGAGGTGTGCTCGGGCTAGCTGGTCCAAAGTCCATGTATTTCTCGTGGCTATGAAATATGCCGTTTTAGTGAGTCAATCCACTATTACCTAGACTGCATTACTGTTCCCCTAAGTCAGGGGTAAGCCTACCACAAAATCCATGGACACTGAATCTCACTTCTACGAAGGGATATCCAACGGTTGCAGAAGTCCTGCTAGTCGTTGGTGTTCAATCTTTACCCTTTGACAGGTTAAGCATCTTGCCATATAGTCAGCTACTTCTTGCTTCATGTTGCTCCACCAGAATATCTGTTTTCGATCTTTGCACAATTTATTACCCCCTAGGTGCACAGAGCGCAGAGTATTGTGACCTTCATCCAAAATCTTCTTCTTAAGTTCCTCCCTTGCAGGGACACAAATTTGGTTATGGAATCTCATGGTACCACCCTCATGAATTAAGAATCCGGGTGCCTTCCCACCAATATCTGCTCCCTAATCTGTTCCACTGGAGGGTCTGCAACCTGTGCTACACGGATTTCCTCTATCAGGGTTGGATGTGCTTCCATAGCGAGAAGCATAGACTTAGGTTATGGGGTAATCACGTTAAGCTTTAACCTCTGCAGCCCTTCACACAAAGTCACGTTGAGCTCATACAAATATATATCCATATATGTATATATGTATATATTTGTATATGCATACAAATATATATATATATATATATATATATATATATATATATATATATATATATATATGTATGTATAATACATACATATACATACATATATAACATAT
>JAKOGI010001204.1:2500-62500 GCA_029747015.1 Carnegiea gigantea
TCCTTTAGCACCTCTACACGGGTGCAATTAGGTCCCTTCTCTTTTCAAGACCAAACTATCTGAATCTTGCTTCCCTCATCTCATCATCAATAGGCGTGACCCCAAGTTTCTCGCTGATAACTTTATTCCTAAACCTATCAAATCTCATATGAGCACGTATCTAGCTAATCATCCTCATCTCTATAATCATGAATCTTTGTACCAGGATTTCTGCTTTTTTTAGTCAGCGAGCACTTTCATCATACAATAAAGTTGGTCTAACCCCTATACGGTAAACTTTCCCCTATAGCTTTATTGGGATCTTCCTATCGCACAAAACTCCAAGCATGCATCCATTTTTGCCATCCCACCTTTATACGATAGCCAATGTCATCATTGATATTTACACTGCCTTATATGATCGATCCCAAATATTTAAACTTATCAACTAAGAGAGAGAGGGGGAGAGAGGAGAGAGAGAGAAAGACACAGAGAGACTGGGTGAGTGTGGGTGTAACACCCCCAACCCCTAGGGTTAGAAGTATTAACGATTTCTCAATCCCTACTTAAATTCTGGGGCGAAACGGACAAAATTCCACCTAAAAATGGACTAAAACCAGGCTTCTAGCCTTATAATGGGTTCCTGCACTCGATAAACGCACAAACATATATGCATAACTCAACGGATCACACATCCGGAGTACTGGAGTTTACATCCCAAAAGACAATAAACAACTCTAGCTATAAGACGACTGATAAATCAGATGGTCGGTTCACATGGCCATACAAAGCGACTTCTAGACAATATGCATTACATGGCTTCAGTAATTAGCTTACATGTACTCAAGAACTTAAATTACATCACAATACGTTACTAAGCTCACAATTTAACGTACAAAAGCATGTAAGTCTACTTCTAGGGCAGCAAGGTAGACTCCACCTCGGCTTACGTAAACCGACTTCTACCTGTCACTTTAGGAACCTAGGGAAAAGGGGAAAAGATAGGGGAATGGGCTACCACACTCTCAGTGAATGACACCCAACCTCTAGAACACAAAACAGTTGCACATCATACTTTAAGTAGCACTTACACACACAATCTGATATATAATATCATATAATAAGCATGTAAGGCCTTTCACATTTGTCGTCACCTCAATGACCTTTCTAGTACGATGGTAACCCTATACTCCTTCTAATTCACGCCCAATGTACTGAACTAAGTCTCTTATAGCTTATTGGTGGTAATTTCATGTTATATCAACATAACATCACACAATATATGCATAACATCACATAACACGCATACAGGATTCACTAACAAGCTATCTCATGCAACAATCTGGGTATTGGATGCAATAGAACACTTAGTCCACATACAAGCACCTATTGTCAAGGAGTTTAAACAAAATGACCAAGTCAGACTCCTTTCTTTTTTTTTCCTTTTCTTTTTTTGCAAGAGAGTAAGATTAATACATATCGCTTAAATCAATGGAATTTCTTATAAAACCATCGTTATGCACTTGGCAGATAATTGAAACTCAATGAAAACTCTTTGCAAGAAGATATGCACCTTTCAAATCTTTACACCAACATCACCCTTGAACGAGGCATTCACATCACATAACACGTACGAAATCATTTTCACAGGCATCAGAATCTCATATCTGTGGTGGGTACGGGTGAGGCCGTCACTCACGTTCCATTGTACCAGTGAGATCGTCACTCACATTTCATATTCATCCCCGCCGGGATCTTCCAGGGTTCCCACTTATGGGTCTACTCCTTGGGCAAAATATTACCCCCGCCAGGGTCTTCTATGGTTTGCACTTCTGGGTCTATCTCCCTAGGTATTAGGGTTCCCTAGAACCAGGCATTCTCCCAAATTATTATACATGCTGCACCATTTTCCTAGTCCAAAACGTTTTAGATGCATTTTACCTCTAAATGCGTCTGCGTTAAAACTTCTATTGTATCACAAACAATGACATTCTCATTCTCATGAGGCTCGAAGCCTTAATGATTTCACATCGATTTAGAAAGCATAAAATCACTCATTTGATAAAATATGCTTAAAACGAGTTAATGTTTGCATATTCATTCACTCTTCAAGACAGGTGATACGGAAACTCATTTTTAAACGTTAACAGTTGCATTCACCCATGAATATCTCGATTTCTTTACATTTCAGATGCAACAGTCATTTCACAACACAAAGCCCCATGCATTCGTGCGAAGTATCAATTAGGTTATGAAAAGGTATTACAGCATTTAATCACAACTCACCCTTATTAAATGAATAGTCTAATGTTCACGGTTACTCACATATTCATACGCTAGGCATATCAAGCAAACCACTTACACACTTATCAACGCATGCCTTTCATAATTAAATCGTAACTACGTTTAGCAATTAAGCACTTCAGTTGCCCTTAATGTTCATTCCAACTTTTCATATGCAAGAGGAGCGGTTTAAAACAACTTATATCCCTTAAACGCCATCATGCTCAATCCGCATTTTCTTTTCAGTTCCTTAAGACGTTGAGCCATTCAACTGAACCATTCAGCTAAGTCGTTCAACAGTTATGGGTTATCCACATTACAAGAAGTTTCAGCAATTTAGGCAGGCAAACTGATAAGCAACCAGAAGGATCTAAAATCACGTGAATAATTCTTTAAATGAACCTTTCACAGTTTCTCAAATTCGTAAATCGTTTGCATAACACAGTTACATTAACTTAAAGAGGCAACGGCTTGCAAAACCACGACTCGATTAAGCAGCATGCTACAATCAGATTAAGGCAAATAACAAGTAATACACGGCATCAAAACACGAAATCACACTTTGTAAATTCACGGAATTTGACACAACCCGAACTCCCTCCTCATAGCACCGACCACAACAATCCTCAAAACCATTTCAGTTCAACCCAAATGATTCACCGACTACTTGCAGTTTCACAACTCGTTACAGTTTCAACCTAACTACAAAATCAGCTATCACAAATATTTCAAAAACATTTGCAAATTAATAGTAGGTTTAGGGATCGGGAACCACCCACCTGGACTCCAAGCTAAGGACCCGATTTATGGGTTGCATGGTCGGTCTCTAGCCCAAACACAATTGGCAGGATGCCTCTCCCCGGGTTCTCAGTTTAGTCCCGCATTTCATCGAACGATTGTTGAGCACTAAGGAGGATCACCAAGACAGCACGGCATGCAAATGGGTAAGCGAGAACAATTCAAAAACTGCTTCATAAAGTTGGGCAAAATTGAACTCAACGAACAACCCGGAAGCAACAACAGATAAAAACCCACCTCACGAAGACAAGTCGTTCTGTTGCCATGGTTATTGCTACCCATCCTCCTTCCTCCCTCTTTCTCTCGACGTCGCCCAGCTGCTGGAATCGAGCCCCACCGCCGGCGGCGTGGGTCGCAGCAGTTGTGACACGTAGGGCTTGAACACCCTAGCCCTCAAACCCTTGATTCGCATGGCTCTTAGTGGTCACCGGACTCAAACCCACCAGTCGAGACACCTTGCCGCCAAACCTGTGCCATCACCGACACCTAGCCGGACGGCCCCGGTTTCTCTCTTTCTCATATCACTCGATCTCCCTCTTTCTGATTTCGGGCTCGGCAGGCCGTTACGGAGGGGAGGCCCACAGACCGTGGCCGGCCCGCCAGTGTGTCGCCATCGCTACCTGACCGCCACTAGCGCTCTCTCTCTCTCTCTCTCTCTCTCTCTCTCTGTGTCTTCGTTTGGCCAGGTTTGGGGTCGCGGGGGGCTGGGTAGGTGAACACACCCCTGCTCATGTTTCTCCCTGAAGAAGGGGGCTTCGGCCCCCCCTTTTCTGGTTCTTTTTCCTTTTTTTTTTTGTTTGATGTTTTAGTCTCACTTAATAAACCGATCCCGATGCTAATTAGTTTCATCTCGTTCAGTCTCAACCTCGAACATTCTCACTCAGCTTACCAATTTTCCGTAATCATGTCTTGGCTACCTAATTAACGAATTCATTAATTTTACATAATTGCGTAGTAAATAAGGAAAATTAACAAAATCACTCCGTATAGATACACCTAATTGACTCGTAAACAAATAGTCTAACATGGTCAACTAAATAGAACACAGTTAATGAAAACACTAACTCAAACAGTTAGCCCGAGTTAAGAATCCCGGGCATTACAACGGGTGTCCTCACGAGAGGTTCACCTCAGATGCTTTGGATCTTGGGTAATCTTCGTCGCGTGTCGTCTAGTAGGTAAGCCCAGTCGACTCTTTCTGTCTCCGGCAATGCTGTCCTCGCCGGATATCTCGCCGTCGGCGACTTTTCCAGCCACCATAATCTCACCGGAAATTTATCTGACCCTATTTTATGCAACAGAAAGGCTCGCCTTGCCTAGCTATGTGGGTTTATTTCTGGTGTTTTTATCTCCAATGGGCCTCTTTTCTTCCCTGTTCTTTTGAATTTCTTGCTTTCCTGCTTTGTGATCACGGTGTAGCTTTGGAGGGAAGTTCCTCTTTCTTGCTAGTTGGTGCGGGTGTATTCTTTGCGGGCTTTCCTCCTTTTCTTCTCTACTGCTAGCACCATATATGCTTCTTTGAGGATTGAAGGGAAGTTCCTAGACGTTTTTGGGCATGCAAGAGGTGGGTTTCCTTTCAGGGTTGCTGAATGTGGTAGAAGGAGAAGGGCTTTCATTAGATAAGCCTACAGGAGTTCAGACAGCTCGCAGTGAAGATGGTCCGTTTTTGTTCTTCCAAAGGGGACACTCTATGGGTGAGAACCTTCCGAGATGACAATCATTGTCTGTTGCTCCAATTGAGGAAAAACTTCAAAGGGCGGTTCATTGTGCTCTCACAGTTTCAAAGCTCTGGCAGTCAAGAACGATTATCTTTTCCGAATGTGACAAAGCCAATGGCTGGCTCGAAGTCATAAAATTCTTGAACGAGTCTCTTATTCATGGACATAAGATGGCCTCCACACACCACAAGTCTGGTCCAGTGGACCTCAGTCGAGAAGGGAGGCGTTTGAGTTTCGCAAATGTTGTTCGAAGTAGTGTAGGCTCACAGAGAGCTCCCTTGAAGGGTTGGAGGTGCAGCTCCTGTCAATCTTGGGATATAGTATGCATCGACTCATGGTGAAGAGCGGGGAGGCCGGCTTGATAGGCAGGAGCATTTTGTCCCTTCAAAGGTGCTCAAGGATATTTTCGAGAACTACCCAGCCTCCGATTCAAGCTCTTCTTGCTGCTTTTCTCCTTCTGTCTCTCTGGTGCTTGAAACTAATTTCGAAACTACTGAGCCTGAGCCCTCTTCACATCGTCACCTTTCAGATCACTTGATTGCTTATTCTCGAAGGAAAAAGAATGGGAAGGAAAAGATGGCTGACGCTTATATTCAAACAGCGCCATTTTCGCATAACCATACAAGCGTTCCTTTCGTTGTAGGTGAATCTTCGGGATAAGGCCACACCTAAAGAGACGATAGACCCACCTCTCCTCATGTAGATCACATTGAGGAAGTTGCTGAAGGTTTGGTGTGGGTGCTGGACTATTTTTTCATTATTTTTTTCTGTAAAACTATGGGCTTGGCGATTAAAGGCAGACAAATGGAGTTACTCTCCTTTTTGGCATCTTTGGAAGCTAATAGAAAGAAAGACGACCAAGTTGTGAGAGAAAGCCGAGGAGTTAAAGAGGTAGGGGACATGACCTTGCTCAATGAGGCCTAGTATCAAGGTTATATGCTGGAATGTGAGCGGATGCCTAATTAAGAGGAGAGATATCAAGTGGGTGTTGCGGAGGTTTTCGTCTGATGTTGCCATTCCTCAAGAATCCAAAATGGAAGATGTTAGTCATCCTATTAATATTAGTGTATGGAGTCATCGCCCTGTAAAGTGCCTTTTCTTGCCATCTATGCAGCGTTCTTGCCGTCGGTGGATCGTTCTGAATGTACTATAACTATTTGGGATCCTCAAACTTTAAAGCTTAGGGACTCTAGAACAGGGTCATTCGCTATGTGTTGTAAGTTCAAGTCATTACAAGATAATTTCGTTTGGGGTCTTATTGGGGTTTATGGTCCTAATGATGACAATTTGTGTTTTGCCTTTTTGAAGGAGCTAAACACTTTCATGTCTTCATGGGATGTTTCTTGGTGTCTAGGAGGAGACTTCAGTGTGGTTAGATTTTCCTCCGAAAGATCCACTGAAGGTAGGTTGTCAATCGCTATGAGGGAGTTTTCGGATTTTGTCGACTCTTATATCCTTGTCAACTCTTGTATCCTTAGAAGGTGGCCGTTTTACGCAGTCTAGCCATGAGGAGGTCCCAGTTCTATCTCGCATAGATCGGTTTCTTTTTTCTGTTCATTGGGAAGATCACTATAGCTTATTCTCCCAAAGGTCACTTTTGATCACTTCCCGATTCTTCTTCAAGTTGGTGAAATTCTTTATGCTAAAAGGCCTTTTAAATTCGAAAATGTGTGACTCAAGGTGGAAGGATTTTCAGACCTTGTGAAATCGTTCTAGGAGGAACTCCACGTTTCTGGCTCCTCAAGTAATATTTTGGCCAAGAAGCTCCATTTTCTTAACTGAAAGCTCAAAGTTTGGAATAGGGGTGTTTTTGCCACACTTAATCAAGCTGGCCAATTTGGCAGACAAGATCAAGCGCCTTGACGACAAAGAGCAACACCATTCTCTCACCTTATTGATAGAGTTGAAAGGCTCGAAGTCAAGAAAGAGCTTTCAAAGGCATGTTCTTGGATTAACATATTTTGGCGCCCAAAGAGCGAAGCAAAATTGGATTCTAGAAGGCGATTGCAATACCAAATTCTTTCACAAGGTGGCTGAGCTTCACATTGAGTCTTCAATTCAAGATGTGATTGTTCAGTTCTATGCCAACCTTTATAGCGAAGATCATCCATCTCGGGTCTCGGCCTTCCCTAGAGGGGATCGTTTATGACTCTACCGGCTTTGATGATGCCTTGCAACTTGAAAAAGATTTTTTGGAGGAGGAAGTTTGGGAGGCAATATATGACTTAGGGAAGGATAAAGCTCCGAGGCCGAGGGGCGATGGCTTTAACATTGCTATCTTCCACGAAGGCGATTGCAATACCAAATTCTTTCACAAGGTGGCTAAGCTCCGCATTGAGTCTTCAGTTCAAGATGCGATTGTTCAGTTCTATGCCGACCTTTATAGCAAAGATCATCCATCTCGGGTCTCGGCCTTTTCCAAAGGGGATAGTTTATGATTCTATCGGCCTTGATGATGCCTTGCAACTTGAAAAAGATTTTTTGGAGGAGGAAGTTTGGGAGGCAATATATGACTTAGAGAAGGATAAAGCTCCAAGGCCGATGGGCGATGGCTTTAACATTGCTATCTTCCAACACTATTGGAGTTTGGAGAAGGGGGAGGACTGTTGGTTGATTTCACAGGAATGCCATTTTTGAGGAAAGTCTTAATGCCACTTTTATTAGCTTGCTTCCCAAAGTGGAAGGGGTAAACAACATCAAGCAATTTAGACCCATCAGCTTAGTGGGAAGTGGTTATAAAATTTCAGCTAAAGTCATTGGCAAAATTGTTGGTCCAAGACAGCATGCTTTTATCCCACGCCGTCAAATATTGGATGCATCACTTATTGCTAACGAGTGCATTGACTCATATCTTAAATCGAAGCATTCAAGAGTTCTTTGTATACTCGGTATTAAGAAGGCTTTTGATCATATGTTCCTTAGGACTTCCTTATGGTCTATTCTTTAAAAAATGGGTTTCCCCACCAAGTGGAGAAAATGGGTGTTCTTTTGCATTTCTATTGGCCGCTTTTTGGTCTAGATAAATGGTGAAGCCATAAGTTTCTTTTCTAGTTCGAGAGGGCTTCGCCAAGGGGACCCTCTTGCCCCTTTGTTGTTCATTTTGGTGACGGAGACTCTTAGTAGACTCCTGGATAGAGCTAACGAAGTGGGTTTTTTGGAAAGTTTTCAGATTGGTAACAATTTGTCCATCTCGCACCTCTTCGTGGATGACATCTTGATCTTTTGTAAACCAGACAAGAGTAATCCCAGTTATTAGAGATGCATCCTTATATTATTTGAAGCTATGTACGGTCTTAAAGGAATATTTTCAAAAAGTGTTCACATTTCTATTGGTAAGGTTCCCGAACTTCAGCACTTGGCTCAGTTCTTTGGTTGTGGGATTGATTACCCCCCATTGTCTTACCTAGGTGTCCCCCTTGACGCGAATTTCAAAAGTAAAGCAACTCCATAGCACTTCTCTAGGCACCCTATCATAAGTCTTCTCAAGATCGATGAACACTATATGCAAATCCTTTTTCCTAAGCCTGCTGTACGGCAACAAACCGTGAAAGCTACATAACAAACCAGTAGAAATAATCTTTTCCCATAAACAAAAAAAACCCTCTAAACATGTATGCATCAAAGGAGATAACATATTGCGAATGAGCTATTAGTGCCACACCATCAAATAAATAAGAAAATACCAAAATATGCTAAGTTTGTAGCATGACCTTTGAACAAGTTCATGCACAGGGATGACTAAGCACCTAGGGACAAGAAGCAGGTAAAGAGGCAAGGTATAGCAACTCTAATAGTAGACCGCTATAAACTCCTTTTAAGTGCCTGCACGCAAATCCAATTTGTTGACCAGATTCCACCTTTTGTTAGGTTTACCCCTTGTATTGTAATCAGACTCTTGGTTCACTTGACATGCTGTTTTTGCTTCCAACATGTTATCGTCCTTAGTAAAGATGCTCTTATATCACTTCATTTTCTAACCTTGATGGGTGCCCACAAATCAAATTAGTCACCCTCAACTATGCCCCAATCATCTGTGGGACCAATGCCTTCTTATTTGACCAGCCCACTGCTTCATACAACTCACAAGTCCACAACAAAGCTAATGTAAATCATATAGCATAGAATTCTATTAGTATAATTTCATTTTTCAAACCCACCTTTATAAGCAAATAGCATCAGAGCATCGATGTCCCCTCTAGCTCGCAGAATGGATATTAAGGATCTAATTTTGTCACTTCAATATCCTCAATGGTAACTCCATGAGCTCATTGACCTTGCCTTCCTCGTCAAAATTGCATTCCATGTGCTTTGCTGTCAATATGCTCAATCTAAAGCCTCTCGTCTCCAAAGTATCCCTCCCATATCATGTTCATCCTTTTGGTCTCAGCTATGAGAATTATATCATCCGTAAATAACATATACCTATTATGGAAGGTCCACAAAAAATAGAGGCGTCATACCCAGAAAATAAGGCAGGCAGGAAATAAAGAATCTTTTTGAATGAGAATGAAATGCCTATTTCATTTAAGATTTGACAAGGCTGTACTGCTTAGTGCGCCCCAAGGTATTGAAAAGGCAACACAGTGTGCCCTAGCAAAGAGGAGAACTTGTAACAGCATGTTTGGTACAAAGATGAATCATATGAAACCCTTGGCTCTTTCAGATAACATTACTAATAAGGAAACGAGGGTATATCAGCTTTAAATAGCTGCACAGTATGCAAATTTGCAAAAAGGATAACCTTAAAAAAACAGAGGCGTCAGTAAAAATGCCTTCTCCCACAGCATCTGGATTTTTATTTTTTCACTTTTTTTTGAAGGGGGGGAGGGGAGGGAGCAGTAGGGCTGGAGGAAATATAGTTTATGTGGATCAAAAAATCTACCTGACTTTCATTTTCTTCGTTTAGAAGCTTCTTTAATGATTTGATGTCTTCTTCTGCTTGTTGATGGCATACATGCTCATCCTGTAGTTGTTTGTTCAAATCGGCTATCTTCCTCTCATAGAGCTGAATGGTCCCTGAGAGCAACTTTTGATCAGAATTCTGCTCAATCAAAAGCTTTCTTAAAGACGTCACTTGCTCCTCAGCATGTTCACATCGTAATTGCAGACGTTCTGACTGCTTGGTCAACTCTGCAATCGCCTTGTCATATGTTTGCTTGGTGTCTAGGAGCTCCTTCTGATATCTAGAACTTTCCGTTTGACATTCCTACCATGAGAGGAACCTACCATCAGACCTTCATAGACTAGAGTTTATTATAAATCTGTGTGAGATCTAGAGAGAGATCATATACCACAAATCTGAATCTACTAGCAGCATAAACCATCAGCATGTTGAATTTTGAGAGCACAGTAAATGACCTAAGACAACAAGAGTTGCATCATGACTTTGTAGATAGATATCATGTATGTCCGAATTTTGAAATTTGAAGTCAGAAGGTTTCAAGAAATAGAGTGAATAAAGCTGTCGATGGTATAACACTACCACCACTGAATGTGCACTGCAGCTTAGGTCTAGGGAGATCCAAATATAGGCAACTTTACTCTTGCAGGCAAAGAAGCCATCACCAAGACAGGGTTCAGCTCCTTTGTGGTGGACCTCCAAATGGCTACATAGAAGTTGATTGATTCATGTGATGGCACATTAGCACACATTTAATCTAAGGGCCACATTTAAGAGGACAATTGAGTCTTAAAATTTTAAAAAAACACTTAATATTTGTTGCTTTTTAAGGCTGATACATCAGACCCCCCTCCACCCCGCCTGGTGGCGGGATTTTGGGGGCCCTAGATCTGCATTTGGACTTAATATCTGTTGTGTTAAAAAATAAACAAGAATTTAAAAGTAAAACAACATCCTAGCCATGAGAATTCATTACCAAACCGATCCCTCTTGTTCTTCCCCACTCTCCCTCTCTATCTCTCTCCATCTTTCCCTCTCCTCTGTACAGAATACATCCATCATTTTCCAACCATATCAATTCCAATGTTCAATCCACAACTAATTTTCACTCATTTATAATTGTGTTCCCCATAGGTGAACAATTTTACAAATTTAGAGCATACAAGCATCATTATTGTCCAATACTTTTTTGTTAACACTTGAAGGACGATAAAATTACGGTAGTGGTTGATCACAAAAAGCAAATGGATTACTTGAAAAGATCACTCCAAATGACAAGTTCTTGATACAAGATAAAGCTGCATCAACAACTCCTCCTCCCAATGCGGCCTTACCTTTGTGAGCATCACTCCCACAGAGAGACCGGTTCCAAAAGACCCAAAAAAAGGGAAAACATTTTTTAGAGTTGAAAATTGCTTGATACACACAAGGCAGCAAAAACAATTAAAAAAAAACGAAAATCCAGTAACATTATGCAAATAACAAGGATAATATAGTACATTAAACAACACTAGGTTAGATGATAGCAACCTATACCAAGATCAAAAGACTACTAGTGCTAACAAGTACAGGAGATGGAAGATAAGTAATAGCCACAACCACACATCAACATATCCTACGTGCTCCGGAGTCAAAGGAAGGGATAGAAGCAAGCTACCTACGGAAATGCAAATATCATAATCAATTTATCTTTTTTATGTGAATGTTGTTGTCTTGTATAGTTGTATGTGCAATTAAAAGAATCCAATTGCATGTAATATCTCCGTTTCTGTTGAAGTAAATTGTTTCTAAAATGTTAATTCATTTGTTTCTAAGATTTTACCTATTCATTTAAAGTCGTTGATCATCTCTCTACCACCTTTTATTTTTTATTTGTTTTTGTTTAATTTGATCTGTGTTAAATATGGTTTCCTTGAATAGATTAATATATTAGGGGAAGCGATTTGTGTCATAGTATGTATATTGTGTCAACTACTAGGGTCAATGAACATGGCTGCTCATAGGTGCAACCTTGATCATGGGTGTCTCAAATTGACTTTCAGTTGAAGTAGATCAGGAGGTGCCTAATTTTGTGATCCAATCTATTTTACAAAGTACATCAGGAGGTCCCTAATTTTATGATCCAACCTATTTTATTCTGTAATTAGTGTCGAACAGTATGGTAAAATTAGTGTTGAATAATAAGCTTAAAAGAAAGTGTGTAACTAATACGACAAGAATAGAAAGGGAAGGAGTGCCAAAAGAATACCTGGTAATATGATCTAGGATCTAGAAGCCCACTTTACTTGTGTCATTTATTTTCCTCTGTTTCTTCAATTTGCGTATAGTTCTAACTTTTTTTTCCGTGTGATCATCCGGGTAATTGTCACAAGATTTTGAAGTAAAGATGAGAGTGGTTACATGGAAAAATACTGGAGACAAAACTTTAAAAACAAAAAAGGCCCTTTTGTACATGGGTGGCATCCCCTTGTGTCCTATAATAGAAATTTTTTTATTACACAATAAAAAAAGTTTTAAAAAGGCACACGAAAATGAAGAATTGATCTGCCGGAAAATATCTTAGGAGAAATACACAGGCCACAAAACACATAGTGATGTAAGTCTCAAGGGTAGGAACAACCCAAGCCAACTTACAACAAGAACACAACCAAAACAAGTGGGAAACTCACGAACCAAGGGAGGCACGGTCGTGCTCAAGGGCACGGGGTGACCGTACTAACTTGCTGCCTAAGCATGCCTAGTTTGTGATTTTCACGGTGTTGAAATGGTTTTTGTGTTTGGGCTCAAAACTGAATCAAAGCAAGAATTCTTGGCCTTGATTAAGCTTGAAATGAATATGAAAAGAAAAAAAAAAAAGAAGAGAGGAATGAAGTTCACTGATTAGAACATGAAAAAAGGAGAGCTTTGGTTTAAGGAACCCAAAGCTAACTTTATGAACTTTAAGTGAATTCAATGGAATCTGGATAGTTCTAAGCCTTGTGATTAGATAAGATACACCACAAATCACTTAGCTTAGGGCCCTTAATCTTGGATTAGGATAAGATACACCACCTAACCAAGGATTAAGACTCACTTGGTCACCACCTTAATCGGCCTAATTAAGGATAAGCAAGTTAAGTGTTTAAGAGGAACTCAAGACACAAAGTCTTTTCTTAATTTCAATACTCAAGCTTGTTGTTTTACAAAAGAGCAGCTAAGGCACTTATATAGCCTTGTGATTACATGAAAAGGGCTTTCCTTCTAGGCAAGGAAAGTCATTAAACTAATCCTATGCTTAATAATACACGGTTTAAGCTAAAACATACATAAGCTGAAAGTTTATATTACAAAGCACTTAATTTATCTTCCTAAGCCTTTTCTTTTGCATTAAGGAATGTAAATGACTCAATTTCCCAGCTAGGAAGGCAAGAGTGCACGGCTAGCCACCTCAAAAGGACTGAAAAATGCATGTATGCTATGTCATGCTTGAGTGGTCGAATGAGAGCTTGCAAAATGGTGGTGTTTCACTTGCTCCACGTGTCTCTTTCACAAGTAGCTGAGTGGTGTTTCATCAAGCAGCTCAAAATGACCTAGTTGGTAGTCTTCCACCTTAAGCAAACCCCTTGAAGGAGGAAAACTACTAGGCTAAGTAACCGGGTGTCAGTCAGCCGGGTTCTGCCTCAACTTGCAACGCATGCTTGACACTTCAAATGATGACTAATTGCTACGTTTCTTACATGGATGGAAACCTCAAGATGTCTAGATTACCCTCCTTTTTTAATCATAGCAATTGGACATCATTTGCCCCTTGAATCAGCTTGATTCCCAAAACCGTGCAGATTGGACTCCAAAACAGCACAGGTTTACTAATTAGCTTAGTTCACTAACCAATTGAACTCCAAATCTAGTAATTCCAATTGTAAATGAAAGCTAAGATCTTGGGGACCCAAAATATGTAAAAATTCAAGACTTAAGCTAAACTATATCATAAGAAATAAAAAGAACAAAACCGGGTTCATCCTGGCCCTACTGGGCAGTTTTGATACCTTGGGTTTAATTGCTGATTTGAACGACCAAATGAAGTCCAAATTGGATGAAACTTGATTTGTTGGAAAGCTAACTTCTTGATCTTCAAATCCATCAAAAAATATTAGACGTAAACCCTTAGTATGTTTGAGAAATTAAGCACACAAAAACAGGTTAGCTGCTGGATTTAACACTTGCCCTGCAGTTTCAATGCTTAATCAAAACTTAGATGATTTATTCATCCTTAAACCAGCATAATAAGATTACCTAATTTGATTTGATTCTTTTTTAACAAAAGGAATGGAGGGATTTCCATCATACTCCCCTTGTTAAAAATGATCTGCCCTCAAATCATAGTAGGTAATGAACTCCACTTTTTGCTTCAATTCTGGTTGAAATAAAATCAACCATGAAAACAAGTCTCTTTTGAACTTAGAGACTTTTTTCTTTACCTTCCCCTTGTTGATTGGAATGGTGGACGTAGGGGCCTCCTTGAACATGATTGGAACCACTTTCTCACATGCTCTTAATCCAGGATTAGGAACTGTAAGGAATGATTCTGAATTGAATTGACAGAAGGTTCGTTTGAGTGCTTTGGGTGTGGGTGGAGTGGGGGAAAAGGTTGATGGTTCACCAAAGGTCATGAAAAGAATACTTCGATTCTCTTTGTATTTTGCTGGGTGGTAAGTGTCTAAGGTGAGCATTTCACCTTCATCCGCCTCAATCACTATCTCCTCAAGATCATCTTTTTCATCCTCTTTCTTTTCCTTTTCTATTTCGACCTCCTCAGTTGCCTTCCATTTAGCCAAGGTAACATACCTTCGGTTTGTACAATCTGATGCTAAGTGACCAAAGCCTTGGCACTTAAAACACTTTGGGATGTTTCTAGGAAGGGGTTTTGGTATGAGTTGGGGGGGTAGGCCTTTCTGTGGAGTTTGGTTCTTTTGTGAAGAAGGGGAAAGGGATGCCGTGGGTTGAGGGACATAAGATGAACTCCCTTTGTTTAAGGTTTGTTCATATGGGGAGGGATTTGGGATTTCATGCCGTGAGGGCTGTTTGCTTTTCTTTTGCTGCTCAACCTTGTGAGCTAGCACACATATTTCATCAAAAGAAGTGTAAGCTTGCAAATCAACAACATTAGCATACCTAGGATCAAGACCTTCCAAGTATCTAACAATTGTTTGTTCTTCTGGCTCTTGAATATCACACTTAATTACAAGCTTTTCAAATTCACGAGTGTATTCTTTAACACTCATCTTACCTTGGTTCAAATGGTGGAGTTGAGAGTAGCAATCTTGAACATAGGTAGAAGGAAGAAATCTAGCCTTGAGCTTTGACTTCATCTTCTCCCAAGTTCTGATTTTGGACCTCCTTTCTCTTACTCTTTTGGCACACAAGTTAGTCCACCATAGAAAAGCATACTTACGAAGCCTTAAAGCAATAAGCTTCACCTTCTTGTCTTCTGGGATGTCCTTGTACTCGAAAACTCTTTCAACTGTGTGTAACCAATCCAAAAAATCTTCAGGATCAAGCTTGCCTTCAAATTCTGGAATTTCAACCTTGAAATCATTTGCACTAGCTTGATTCCGTGAATCTTGTCTAGTCATTCTCAATGGTTCATCTTCACTAGATGAATCAAGAGTATGGCTAAACACTTGTTCTTGCCTCCATGGTTCGGATTGGATGGGTTCTTCACACGCCTTTGCTTTTGCTTCATGTAGTTTCCAAGTTGTTTTCTCAAGTACTCATTTCGAGCCTTGAGTTCTTGATTACTCACACTCATTTCTTGCATTTGCTTGGAAAGAACTTCAAGCTTCTCTTCCACAGACATGCTAGTACTCATTGTGCTCGCAGGAAGGAACGGTTTATGCTTGACTGTGTTTGGATTGAATTTGGGAGCGTGGGGTTCAGGCAAGGATCTGAACTTGCTCTGATACCAAAAATGATGTAAGTCTCAAGGGTAGGAACAACCCAAGCCAACTTACAACAAGAACACAACCAAAACAAGTGGGAAGCTCTCGAACCAGGGGTGGCACGGTCGTGCTTCAAGGCACGGGGGCACCGTGCCAACTTGCTGCCTAAGCACGCCTAGTTTGTGATTTTCACGGTTTTTGAGATGGCTTTTGTGTTTTGGCTCAAAACTGAATCAAAGCAAGAATTCTTGGCCTTGATTAAGCTTGAAATGAATATGAAAAGAAAAAAAGAAGAGAGGAATGAAGTTCACTGATTAGAACATGAAAAAGGAGAGCTTTGGTTTAAGGAATCCAAAAGCTAACTTCATGAACTTTAAGTGAATTCAATGGAATTTGGATAGTTCTAAGTCTTGTGATTAGATAAGATACACCACTAATCACTTAGCTTAGGGCTCTTAACCTTTGATTAGGATAAGATACACCACCTAATCAATGATTAAGACTGACTTGAACACCACCTTAATCGGCCACAATTAAGGATAAGCAAGTTAAGTGTTTAAGAGAAACTCAAGACACAAAGTCTTTTCTCAAAGTTTTAAACTCAAAATCTCAAAATCTGCTTTTTTGAAGTGAGAAGTACACGGCCTTATATAGCCACTAAAGTCATGATACAACCTTTCCCTCTAAGGGAGAAAAGGTATTAATCTAGCTAAGCATACTTACACACGGTTTAAGCTAATACAAACCAAAGCTGAAAGTCTATATTACAAAGCACTTAATTTATCTTCCTAAGCCTTTTCCTTTGCATTAAGGAATGTAAATGACTCAATTTCCCAGCTAGGAAGGCAAGAGTGCACGGCTAGCCACCTCAAAAGGACTGAAAATTGCATGTGTGCCATGTCATGCTTGAGTGGTCGAATGAGAGCTTGCAAAATGGTGGCGTTTCACTTGCTCCACGTGTCTCTCTCACAAGTGGCTGAGTGGTGTTTCATCAAGCAGCTCAAAAAGACCTAGTTGGCAGTCTTCCACCTTAAGCAAACCCCTTGAAGGAGGAAAACTACTAGGCTAAGTAACCGGGTGTCAACCAGCCAGTTTCTGCCTCAACTTGTCATGCATGCTTGACACATCAAATGCTGACTAATTGCTACGTTTCTTACATGGATGGAAACCTCAAGATGTCTAGATTGCCCTCCTTTTTGAATCATAGCAATTGGACGTCATTTGCCCCTTGAATCAGCCTGATTTCCCAAACTGTGCAGATTGGACTCCAAAACAGCACAGGTTTACTAATTAGCTTAGTTCACTAACCAATTGAACTCCAAATCTGGTAATTCCAATTGGAAATGAAAGCTAAGATCTTGGGGATCCAAAATATGTAAAAATACAAGATTCAAACCAAACTATATCATAAGAAATAAAAAGAACAAAACCGGGTTCATCCTGGCCCTGCTGGGCAGTTTTGACACCTTGGGTTTAAATGCTGATTTGAACGACCAAATGAAGTCCAAATTGGATGAAACTTGATTTGTTGGAAAGCTAACATCTTGATCTTCAAATCCATCAAAAAAATATTAGACATAAACCCTTAGTATGTTTGAGAAATTAAGCACACAAAAATGGGTTAGCTGCTGGATTTAACCCTTGCCCTGCAGTTTCAATGTTTATTCAAAACTTGGATGATTTATTCATCCTTAAACCAGCATAATAAGATTACCTAATTTGATTTGATTCTTTTTTAACAAAAGGGATGGAGGGATTTCCATCACATAGCCAGTGACTTTCTCTCACCACTTGGAATTTGCTTTCTTACCATCACAAAATACCAAAACTAAAATTGGACCCTTGGATTGGGATGCTGATCATGTGCCCACATATGAGTTAATCAATGCTTACTTAGGAGTTTGAAGCTCCACTACAGAGGAGCTTATCCCTCCAAGAAATTTTGGTGTAAAAGGTAAAGCAGTCAAAGGCATGAAACCATAAATCATGAACACATGCATCTTTCCTCACAATGAAATTTTGCATGCATTTGGTTCACTGCAACCGCAAATCCAGCAAGGAAATAAATCTTGTAATTCAGAATAGGGAAAATAGAACCTAATGATGCAAGTAATTAGATTCCACAATCAACAGAAAGCTGACCTGCATTGAACTTTCACGGTCACTCAGCAGTGCCCTCAGAGCATCCAATTGCCTTTCAGCTCCTTCACTGTGAGCCCGCTCATCCTCCAATTGGTTAATCAATGCTCCTATTTGTTTTTCATACATCTGGGTGGTATCTGCCAGGGCTTTTTGGTATGTCGAGTTCTCATGCTGTTTTTGCTACAACAATATAAAACAAGATCATTGGACAGTTAGCTACTTAAACAAAGAGAGACACATCTCTAGCTGGCCGAACGGTGAAATTAGAAGGAAAATATCAGAACAAAAATAAAATCAAGGACGCACATTCCCACACATACCCACATCCGTCTTAACTCTTAATTGCCCAAGGTCCTGTATCATGATCTCACAGACACACTGTAACAACCAAATTTTGCCTTTTGGGTTGCCCAGATACAAGATTAAAAAGAGAAATGTCAAGGATCAACATAATCATATCGTGTTACAGAGAGGAAAGAGACTCTCCAAACAGAGATGGCACTAACAAACCCATTAACTAATTTAGTAGATATCTTCTGAGAAATAATGTCACCATCTTAGGAGACATGAACTTTGCAAGTACTGAGATGTTACGGTTTTAACGCAGGAAACTTAGAATAAGCTGGAGATCTGCTATAGGATAACTCAGTATACTTTTCCAGGCTTATTTGAGCTCACCATGTTGTGCTTATTTGAGCTCAGTATGTTGTTCATACTTCCGTCCTTTGCTGTTTAAGGAGATTCATTCAACCTTGTTGGAGAAGGTTTTGAGTAAAATAAAACTAGCAGCAAACTGAACAACGGGGTACAGGCACAGGAAGTTAACACAACTCATTTAAAGGGGAGAGGAAGAAGCAGCACTCTAATTTAAGGCTTGCACCAAAAATTGAATAAACCCTGGTCAAAGGAAGTACCTTGTATTGTTCTACACTCATTTCCAGGCGAGTCACTTCCTCATGCAAGAGTTTATTACAATCGTTTTGCTGATCTAATTCATCTAACATAGCTTTCATCTCCATCTCCAGGCGAGCATTATCCTTCTCCAGGATCTGCAAGAAAATTACACATACATGAATACACACACACAGAGATAGATAGATAGATGGAGAGAGAAAGGGGGGGGGAGAGAGAGAGACAGAGAGAGAGAGAACAAACATAGAACCACAGTAAAACATGATTTTTATAAGTTCTAAAATGAAAAGATTCATTGATGAACCTCATGATTTTTAAATACTTCAGACAGATTGCCAAAATAAATGTAGGTGTCAGAATAGCAAGCAGGCCAACTACCTCAGACCTTGCAACTAGTCTCTTTTCTGCCTCCACAAATGAAAGCTGGCACTCTTTGAGCTTCTTCTCCATTTGACTAATATAGTTGTCCCCCAGCTTTTGCTGCCTATCGATTTCTTTAGTAAGACTGTCAACTTGGCTTTCTAGCTTTCTGGCCAACCTTTCATAATCAAATTCCTCTTTCACTTTCATCATATTTACAACCTTCATAGCCTGCAACAGTGCCAATGATAAATAAATGAAATCTAACGTTAGTGCAGCAATGAAAATTCTTTGTTTTCTCCCTTAATATGAATAACCAAAAAATTGAATGAAAAGACACCAATGGGATGTCACCCATGTACAAAAGGGTAACTAGAAAAATCAACATGCCCTTGAGTATCTCCTAAATAATCTTATCCGCAAAATCGAAAAAGTCAACTTTGGACCACGCCAGAGAACTTGACTCCAATTATAAAATATTCTCAAAAAGTAAAGCTTGAAATCTTGATAGGACATAGCTTTCCCCCAAAAATGCATGAGTTATTTCCTTCCAAGGATTTCGCCAAATGGCTAACGGAAAAAACTTTCAGACTCCAAGAACCCAACTCAGAACATTCTTGTAAAAGCCAACACCACTTCCTTAACATGCAATGGTTGCATCCAAGTATCCAACTTAAATGTATCAAGGAGAGATACAAATGCCAAAGCAAGGAACCTACCCTGATGATGTACTAGAAGGTGGTGTGCTGCTGCTTCTTCAAGGCACATAGGACACCAACTTGCTCAGTAAAAATTTCTCATTTTAATTTTTGAGCGTGTCCTACTGAAACTAGAAGTCATTATGCATCCTTGAAGCAAAAATAGTTACTTGTGCAGGCAGATCCATCTAGAACTAGCCATTGCTTAATGGCATTCAGCAAATCTGCTTGCCGTTCAGCACATGCAATAATAGGATGGACGAAATTGTCATCATCACTCATCAAAATATCAATTATTCATGATAATGAAAGAGATACCCAGTAATAGAGAGAGATCAAGGCCATTTAAAGTATAAATTTATCTCTCAGGCAATCAACCAGCACCCATGATTCTCTCAAAGACCAACCAAAAAAGTGGCTAAATTTTCCAAATTAGTATGGCACAAGGTTTCCAAGAGTAAACGCTGAAAGAGAAGGATGATATCATTCATAATTAAAACTTTTCTCTTGACAAATTAATTAGCGCCTCTTTCCACCAACAGAATACAGCATCTTATTCTTGATACTTTTCAGAAGGCAAGGATATAGATTAGAGGTTCTTGACGGTTTGCACCAAGATATTTGCCAATTAATGAATCTAATACCATTATAAAGATCACATAATGTATCTTGCTTTTTTTGGGGGGAAAGGTCAACAGAAACTGTTGAACAGACATCTCCTTCATCATGCATATTTAGGGGAAAGAGTGAGAGTGAGGAGTTACTCACTCGTTGGCCAAACATTATAGTGCTTGTAGTTTCAGCATGATGCCGCGCTGAAGGCCCAATCGTTATTATTAAAGAAGTCCTCGCAGATCCTATCCAAAAAAGATTGTGCTTTTCACACTCAGACCTCATTGGGGAAAAAAAAGGAAGACAAACGTAGCAACTTGAATAGATGGTAGAATCATCTTAACAATAAGTACAAAGGGAAAGCATGATAAGAATCAAATCAAACAAAAGCAGCAATGTATGGTTGTAACTCGTAAGAAAGTAACAAGAAGTACGTCAAGGTCCACATAAGTCCTGTCAATTTTCATTTTCGCCTTATACGGCAATATAAAATTAAAAGGTAAAAAGAAACTTAAGAATTTTAGATTTAAAATTCCAATTAATACAAGAGCACAGGTATTAATTGTAAAGGAACAAAATTAGGATATGCAGCAGAGACCACTTTTTTAGTTTCTTCTAATTCAATAATGCCAAGCTCTTGTTCACCCTTTTGTAGACAAGAAAAAAAAGATTACCTAAGTTAACAGATTGTAAATTATAATTCTTTTCTGCCAATGTCCACTTCCCAAACAATTGGGAAAGTCACTATCTGACCATTTTGCAAACTTGGTTCATAGCTACCTATAGGAAAATCGCTCATAAAACTTTCCCGTTCTCTTTTGTGGAGCAGTGGGCAGTCAAAAGGTCTTAAATCTAGGATCCATTGGAAGTAGCCTGAACCAGGTTCCACAGATACTATTGAGATTGAGAATTACGTGACTCTCACCAAGACAAAGACACTGCAATGTTGTGCTACAACAGATCATGTAAGACAGACGAAAAATAAAGGGAACAAGCCCAAAAGTAGGATTTTAGGATGCATTCTAATATTTCCAGCTACAAATTGATGCTGGTTTTATGCTTCAGTCTCATTATTCTGCCTTCCTATAAGACTAGAGAATGAATTTTTTTTCCTCTAACCAGGAAAGAATAATGCAGATGGAGAATAAAGGGAATATGGCCATTATTATTCCAGGTCATTTCTAATATTTACTGTGGTAATTTTGATATTTTTATGAAATTTTCATAGATTTATCCTCAGGTAATTTTAGATCATCCAAGACTAAGATATTTAGGTGTGTTCAGGTAGTATCTTGTAAGCTGCTCTATATAAGTTTGTTTTAGCTGGCTAAGAACAACGAGATACAGAAACGGCAAAACCAAGAGAAGCTGATACATGATGTATCAATAAGTTAGGATACAGTCTTCAGCATTTGAAAGGGTTGTATTTAGATGGAAACAATGACAAATGGCTCATAGAATGCATGCTCTACAATTTTATGATACAAAACTGAATTTTCTTTGTGTCATCTATGTACTTGGCATGCTATATATGAGTGTGTCCGAGAGTGCTAGTGTTCAACACATGTCGATACGTGATGTTGCAGAGTATCCATGCTTATTAGTTAGGCTTTATCCTAATAGTATTCACATTCTTTGGGCTATTATAAGTTAGAAGTTTTGTCCTAGGTTATTATTACCTTTTGATGAATATCAAATAATTAGATAAGCTAATTAAGCATGATTCTCTCAGTTTCTTTATTTCTCCACTCCTCCAAACCCTTTTTTCCCTTCTAATCTTTAATATCTCCCTCTCTTCCCCTCCCCCTTTCAAATCATTACGTGTGACAAGTAAGCATTAATTTGGTCCATTTACATGTACAACTTTAGTGTGCCTGCAAATAATCAACAAAATGAATATATAAGATACTTAGCACAACCTCCAAACGAATCACGAAGAATTCTTGTTAACTTAGACTCCCGAGTGGGAATGTGGGCGGTATTTTCAGCCAACGCATTTATACACTTCCCCAAAGAAGTGAGAGACAGATTGATAAATTTCGCCTCTTCAAGCAATTGCCCTTCACTGCCTGTCATAGCAATCCCCCCCCCCCCAAAAAAAAAAAAAGGATTAAGATTCTGGAAACTGTTATGATACATGTAATATCCACTTAATGCTGAAACATTCCTCATGCACCAAATTTACCGCTCAGTTGATAAGCCATATTGATAATAAAATAAAAAAATATAAAAATATAAAAAACAGAGACAGTTATGAAAATACTCATATTGTAAAGCCACAAATAAGAACCTTGTCCCATGCAGGTTAGCCACATGGATACTTTGCCAACATTATGCTTTACTGAGCTCAATGAGACCAACAAGGTGTCCTAAAGTGTACTTACAACTCTTCTTAGGCCTTAATGTTTCTAAGAAGAGCATTTCTAATAGTTTTATCTCTCATGCAGAAAATGACAAATATCAATCTACTAATATTTACCAGATTTATTTATCCTTTCAGATCCAGCAAGATCAACAATCAGCAGCTTGCTTTTCCGTATCATATTTACACCCATGTGCTCTTGGTCACTAGCACCAGTTGTACTCTCATATGAAGATACACGAGCCTGTGTCTTTTCAATGAAGGACCTCTTCACATAAACCTAAAACAAAAAACAATGTCAGATCATTAAGGCAGATGCAGGTGTATGGTCCAAAAGGGAAAGGAAGTGACATTCATGTGCTCCTCACCATTAGAATCGCATGACTACGTGAAGAATTGGTGTTGAGCTTGGTATTTGCAGCATGACGGTTTGCCTCACCGGACTGAAGTAGTTCCATAAATTGATCAAGATCATGAAGTTTAGTCCTGGAGGTGCCAGGCAACAATACTTCCCCTGTCTTTGAATCCTCAACGATGGGAATATTGACCTTCTCAGGTGCAAGTAGATCTTGAATTGTTTCCATGTACAACTAGAGTGAACAAAAATACAGGTTATTAAGAAGCAAAACGGTAAAGACTAGTGATATTAGCAATATCCACCAAACCAGCAACAATGATAGATGGTTGCTAGGTACATAAAGTCATCCAGGTTAGAGATTTAATCAACTGATCATCAAGAAAAGGGCTGCCCCTTGACCAAGATGTTATGTATATCTTAGCCTCTTTAGACCCTATGGACAACAGGCTCCCGGGTGAATACTGGCGAGGTCAGCATTCTAATGAACTGGCCGAACTCTATAAGCTATAATAGATCATCTCAGAGAAGGGACTTTCTTTCCTCCCCCTGGCGCTGAGAAGGGGATTTTCTTTTATTACCCCTAGGAGAGCTCTAATCCTATGACGTCAATGAATATTGATGACGCTTACTAGCAGCCAATTAAAAACGATCCTGAAAGCGAGGCATCTTGCCCAAAGGAGCGAAACAAAACTCAGGGTAACTCGATGTGACAAAGGTGTCAATTGCACTTGCCCCACACACCACAAGGATTGCCAATGTTGGCCACATGATACTCGATTATCAACGAATATTAGGATTTAGGATCAGTATTTTGCTCAAAGAGGCATCCAACCAAAAGGAGTAAAAACAAAAATGAAAAGGAACCCAAGAAAAACAAACTGCGACAAAGGTTTCAATTTTACTTACTGTGCACAGCTAAGCAGTCGAGGTTGACTATTTTGATCTTAGAAAGCGTATTAGCCAACAATGTTGCCCAGAAACTATCTTGTTTAAAGCACTTTTGAAATTTTTTTCTCCATCCTTGAAGAAACACTTCCATTCAGATTCATTTAAGCATGCACTCGCTTGGAAGATCACTGGTACTTCAATTTTATGAAGCTCAGGGCCTGTTCTTTTCGTGGTCAATTCCAAAATACCAACCTCAGCCCACTTCAACCCACTTCAACCTACTTCAACCTACTTCAACCAAGTTCAATTTATCACATAAAAAAAATTCAACCCACTTCAACCTACTTCTACCCACTTCAATCTATTTCAACCTACCTCAACCTACTTCAACCCACTTCACCCTTTTACCCACCCCAATTTACCCACGAAAAGAACAGGCCCTCAACTATGATAAATTCTAAAATTAAGTTAGCTATTTAAGAGTTCAACTATTCAAGAAATAAGTTTCGAGATGACATTGGAGTAAAAATTGCAAAAGCCTTTTTAGGAAGGTCATAATTGGGGACTTGTATTGGTCGTTTTAAGGTAAATAGAGATGTTCACAAATTCTCCGCTTCTAGACGCTACAAGGTACTTAAAAGTCATTCATCTAGGGGCTAAAAAAGGTTTGTCATGGCCTTAAAAGCTAAGTCCAAGAAGGCATGTAGATATGTTTTTCACACTAAATTAATACAAAGTATATGATATTTAGTTG
Organism: Carnegiea gigantea; assembly: GCA_029747015.1. Lineage (NCBI taxonomy): Eukaryota > Viridiplantae > Streptophyta > Magnoliopsida > Caryophyllales > Cactaceae > Carnegiea > Carnegiea gigantea. The sequence goes on from JAKOGI010001204.1 coordinate 27,183, forward strand.
AAAGAACACCAATTTAATTGATCCTTAGCGCTTTTTGGTGAGCATGAAAGAAGTTTTTTGCTTGATGACATCAAAATACATTCTAAATTGGAGCATGAGCAGAAGCATGCATAAGCACATGAAAGAACAAGAAATCAGCCCCCTTCACTTGGTTTTGAGTAATCATGGAATTGATTAGGTGTCACTATGTGAGTATCTTAACTATCAAATCTACTTTTATAATCACTAAGGTGCTTCTGTGATCACTAAGGTTTCGATTCATAATAACAAAATCATACTACCTAAAGGGCCTGTTCTTTTCGTTGGTAAATCCCAATTTACCAACTTTAACAAAACTCCAAAAAAAAAAAAAAAATCCACCCACTTCAACTAATTTCAACCCATCATATTAAAAAAATATAACAACTTCTTCCAACTTCAACCCACTTCAACCAAAAAAAACCCCCAAAAAAAAAAAACCAACTTCAACCCACTTCAACTAATCTCAACCAACTTCACCCATTTCCCAGCCCATATTTCTCAACAAAAAGAACAGGCCCTTAACCATTTAAAAAATTAATGATCGAGTGGTTTAATGTGGGGTCTCTAGTTTTTTGCTTAAATTTTAGTTGTCATATCCTAAGCTAGTTCAGGACCTCTGGTCCCATGATTTTACTTCTACATAATTCTATCCTAATCAAGAACAAAAGGCAAGACCAACATAAATAGCCAGCATCCCTTCCAAAAACTGATCCTTCCCTAATTTTGAAAATCAGGTTAGTTTTCAAGTCTCATCCTTTCTCCTTTCTCAAGTAGCAGCATTTTCATGTCTAAGCTTCGTTGAATACCCTGTGAGTTTGTCATTACTCTCTCGCTCACATTATTTGGTTTTTTAGAGCAGCCTTTAAATTTGTACTACTCTCCTTCCACTTGTTGCTCATACTCTTAAGTCCTATCCAAGACCACTCACCAATCACGTGACCCTATTCAAACATTAAATCAACTCATTAAACTTCTACTGAAACAATGCGAAATGTGTTTGTATTTATAAGTCAACAGGCTGGCATCTAAATAATTAAATTGCACTTATAAGTGAATTCCGAAAAGGATTGTAAACTACAAACCATGGCGGAGGTTTGAACAATCATCGTTTGGGCCAGTTTTCCTCATAATTATACCAAAGCACTCATTTAACTACATCGTAACCATGGATTCAAAATGTGGCCATAATATGACGAAAGGGTCACATCAGAAAGGTTTTTCAGGTTGAGCAAACCGCATTTTAGGCCCTCGATCACTGCAATCGCAACGCGATTGCGACATTAGAGTGAATTGGACGTACCGCGACCGAAAATGCATTTTTAATCCATTATCGTGACTTACAAAATGAATCTCTATTGCAACTACCCAAATCATGCAGGTCAATATTTTCATCCCAAGATCTTCTGGCATTCCTTTGGGGCAAAACAAGTGGAAAGCAGTAAGTAAATCACATATTGTTAACCCAACTGAAGCCAAATATCCGAAACTTACAATTTGTACTTTCTCCTGTAACCCATAATGGTTACCATACCAAAGAAATTCTCCCCACCCCAAAATAAGTAAAAAGAAAATGATGGACAAGAAGAGAACCAAAAACGTAAAGAAACCAAAGAAAAAGGGGGGAAAAAACTTTTTCCGGGTCACCAAGACAGAGAGAAGAAAATTGATGCTAGGATATGTTTAATAAGCCAGCCATTTAACTTTAGCGCACTGCAAACCAGGTACCTGCAGGTAGGAAACTTCTACACTGTCATGTGCTGAAGATGTGTTGGCAATTATATCTTCTACTGCTCTGACCATGATGCCACGCTCTGATGCATCATTTTTGCCAAGATTGCCGACTGTGTAAGTCTTCCCAGTACCTGTTTGGCCATACGCCATAACCGTCCCATTATACCCACTTAACACACTCTGCAAAGTGCATCAAAGGTGCAGAATCAACATGTCATATATTCCACCCTTAACATACCGATATGAAAGTATCAAACACAAAATACAGTTGCTCTAGACAATAGAAATCTCAATAGAAGAAGCATTAGTGAATTATGAAAAGAATACTAAATAATTAAGACTTAAATATGTGCTTCACTACAAGATAAACCCAATACAACCACATTAGTGCTTAAAAAGAATATTAAAGAATTAAATTTCAGTTATAAGCCCCATTTATCCATCAAGGACATATATTTAAAAAATAATAATTGAAGTCACATGCAAGAACACATCTTGAACCTACGTTAAGTGTGAAATGATGAGGGAAAACATTCTACATATCTAATACCAAAAAATAGCTTAATCTTGTGCTTTGCATGGTAATGTTATAGTATCATTTAAGCGTAAATAAACTTGCTTCAAGAAGAGCACATAGACTATAGTCGTGTTTTTCATACACCATTAGTATGCATTTAATAATTTTTCGATTCTTCTCCCAGGTGTTCTCTGAAGCTGCCATCAATCATAAACATTACTAAACTTTTGCTTCTTAAGATTATATTGAAGTATAATGGGAAACCCAATGAAAATGAGACACGTGTTGAGACAACACATAAGGACGTAGTTATATACAGAATTATATAATAGCATGCAATAGCGTGTCTGTGAAATGCGAAACTTTTTAAGTTCAAATGATGAGTTCAATTCGGGGTTCAGATTAAAAATTGTTCAAGTCATAGTCCAAACCAAACATCCAAATATTTGAATGTTGCATATATATCCAATCCAACTCCCACAGTGTCCAATTTTTTCCAATACCCTATCCAAATTGCTAGTTCAATTAAGTTCGACTTGGACTTTGATTGCAGTATAATAACTTCAATTATTGTTGTGGCTGATGTTATTGATTGCTCTTGTTATTGTTGTTGTTGTTAGCAATCTTATTGTTGTCATTGCTGCTGTTTCCATTGCTGTTGCTATTGTTGCCGTTGATTGTGAATTTGATTGTCATTATCATTGTCATCGTTGTTATTACTATTATTGTTTGCTGTTGTTAACACTATGGGTTTTTGGCAGGCAATGATCTGTACTTTGGGGGCAATGGCTGGAATTAATCTGTGCTTAAGAAATGTGTCCCACCAGTCTATACTTTGAGGAAATTTATTCTCAATAATCTGTACCCAGGAAAAATGTAGCATTTTCACCCCCAATTTCCAGCTTATCGTTAGCCAAATATTCTTGGGTACATGTTATTAACAATAAATACCCTCTAAGTACATAGTGGTGGGAGGCATATCATGTACAGATTAATTCCAACCAATACCCCCAAAATCCAGATTATTGCCAGCCAAGACCCCCTACTGTTATTTCTTGTTGTTGCTACTATTATTATTTTCTTTTTTAAAGCAGCATACAAATTAAAGAAGTTTGTCAGCAAAATTACACCATAAGGTGATATTCTTTTCTGTAGGCAAAATTGGGGTGAACCATTTATTCTAAACCTGCAAAGTCGATGCAAACATGATTACCCAATCCGAAACTTGAGATACGGCAACCTTATTTTGAGCTAAACTCAAATTGAGTCAATCAATACCTACCTGACTAGAAAATTTTCTTAGTATTGCATGTATTTCTAAGATAGCCTATTCCACCAACCATTGCAGACCCTAAGCTTGACTCAAGCCTGAAATTATCCAAGTCTAACCAAACCCATCCTGAGATCCCATCCAGTCGAACATGACCACACACAAGATAACATAACCAAAATCTGAACTGAATGACCGTGTTCACCAGAGATCAACAAGTGTTATAGACTTACAATACAGCTATACACATATATATGGCATCTATAAATGAGAATCATTCAAGAGGCCTAATGGGTCTCAGTAGAACTTGCCTCCACAACAGGTTTCACCACCACTTCATATACACGCTTTTGAGAAGCTGTTTCAGTAAATACTTCGTCAAATTTGTAAGACTCTGAATTCCAATTGTTTTTTCTCAAATTCAGTTTCTTCAGCTGCAGACGATCAAAAATAAGTAAATAAATAAACAAATATATGAATTAATGGATAAACTAAGGAAATTATCCAGCCAGACTTTGTTACGGCCAAATTGTATACTATGGGACTTGAGTGCCACATCAGTCATACAACAGTTGATGGGGGGTTTATGGAGAACTTTGGGGTGTCCTGCCCTTTGAGCTAGATATTTTGCGTGGGGGAGGGGGGGACTTTCCAAAAGAACTATATCAATTGATATCCATGTCTTCGTTTCCACAAACGCATACCATGGATGGTGATGCCAATGGTGCAATGCCCTCCTGAGGCTAGAAAAGATCTAGCATACGGCCAGCCCATGGATGCCGGTGTCTGGGGAGTGGAGCATGTGGATATTATGATCCAATTTAGACCTCGTAAACAGGTCTCTTCGTTCAGGTCAGATCAGATAAATTAAAGGTCACCCATGTTCGGGCCGTGTACAGCTGTGTTTTAAACACAAAGCTTACCCCGCTCGCAAAAGCCCAAAGTCCAACCCACTGCACCTTGCAAGGGGTTAAGCCCAGCTCATTCTTTAAGCCCACACAAGCCCGTGCTTTTGTGCGCTTCAGATTGAGACTCAAAGCAACCCAAGCCCAAGCTTCATGGAAAGGGGTCATGGGAGAGAGAGCAAAGGGAACACACACCATGGAAAAACACAAATACCTTTTTATTGACACTTATCTTAGCTATGTTATTCAATTTCGAGTAGAAACTCTTATCTGATTGCATGCAATTGCTTCGAGTGTTGATTGATCGAAGAACCCTAATTTCTGGATGGAAGGTTAGGTTGTAGTTGAAGGCTTGTACAGTGATGTATATGTGGGTGGTAAGTGAACCAAATCAAACTCAAATAAACCCAAATAAGAATTGAACCAAAGTAAAGAGAAAATGGAAGGTTGATTGAGATGGAATAAAAATAATAACAAAAAAGAACAAAGGATAAACAAGACCTTGCACTTGAGATAATCCTTCGCGGAGCCACTCAAGGACTTGATCTTGGGCAAATCCTCTCGTCTTCACCAAGGAATCACTCCAATTGGAAAAGAAAAGAGAACCTAGAACACCACTTGAACTTGCCAAAATTCAAGATATAGAACTAGGGATTTTTTTTTGGACACAAATGAGAATCACTCTCAAGGTGTTTGTACTACTCTTGGAAAAGCTTACAACTCTGAATTGAGAAACACTTCACACCCCCACTATATATAGGCAACAACAAGACAAGCAAAAGACACAAACTCCTAGCAATTTAAAGTTAGAAAATTGAAAAGACTTAGGAAAAATAAAAAGACACAACTTAAAGGAATGGGGGAGGTTACAATGAACATTCTAGACTTCCTATCAGCTGAAGAAATCCATCCAAGTCGTGCATGATGTCAGCAAGGTGATGTCATGTAACCTATGTCTCTTCACTTGCCCAGCATTAACTCCATGCAGCAGCCTTCACTTCAACTGAGCATTTCTCTCAGCTCACACGTCCAAATAAGGTGATTTTGGGCTTGTTGGAAAGCCCTGGAAATCTATTTTCCAGAATGGGCTCATTTGCTCAATTTGGATAAGTAGATCAAAAGTTATGGTCCGAACATTACACCTATATCAGAACTGGACTGGAGCAGGACAACTTCCCTTTGAGTGCTTCCGCAGGGATGAATCGGGCACCAATTCTTCCGGAAGGAATATGAGTTTTATCCAAATTTTCGCCACTTGCTTGACTTCTTCATGGTGTCTAAAGTCCTTGAACTCACATAATAAGAGAAAATATGAGAGTTCCCATGCACGCTCTTGTTTGACACTTTTCTTCTTGGAAGTTGACCTTAAATAAAAATGATGCATATGGGAATATGCATCATACTCCCCGGGTGGTTTTGAGTTTGTCCTCAAACTCAAAGGGTTAGCAAGCCTCTCAAGAAAGGGGTCACGCTCACAATATGGGAGCTTTTGGGGAAGGAGGTCACAGGGCATCACCTCTAGAGAGATATAGAAGAGGGTGAGGGGAGGATGATAAAACGGGTCATACCTGGTGAGGAGAAGAGGCGGAAGTGAGAAATCTTCTTTGGGGGCAAGGGTTTGGGAAGGATGAATGAGGGTTAAGGCTTGTCGGTCCTTTTGTGGCTTGGGGCTTTGGCACGATGGAATAGGGGTCAAGGTGATTTTCTTCTCATCCTTAATAAAGGAGTAGGTGTTGAGGCGCCCATGATGAATTACATGGCGATCAAACATCCATGGTCTACCCAACAATATATGGCTTGCATCCATAGGAAGAATGTCACACAATATCTCATCCTTATAGTGGTCTCCAATAGAAAGAGAAATGAGGCATTGATGAGAAATGTATATACCTTTGCCTTGATTTAGCCATTGGATGCTATAAGGCTTAGGATGGGGTGTAGTCTCAAGTTTGAGCTTGTCCACCATGGTTTTGGATGCAACATTTGTACAACTACCTCCATCGATGATGAGGGTACAAACTTTCCCTTGAATAGTGCACCTTGTGTGGAAAATCGCCTCTCTTTGCCCCAAGCCTTCTTGAGTAGCAAATCCACTCAATGCTCGCCTAATGACAAGCAACTCACCTTCATCGGGACCTATGATAACCTCTTCTTCTTTTTCTTCCAAGCTTTCCTCTTCTTCATGTTCATGCTCCTCAAAAGAAGCTTGGTACTCAGCCAGGGAAACAATCCTCTTGTTAGGACAATCAGATGCAAAATGTCCCATACCTTGACAACGGAAACACCGAACTTGGTCTTTTGGCCGTGAGGGCACTTTTGTAGGAGGTGGAGGGGTGATGGGAGGGACACTTTTGGCGGGTGAGGGGGTTTGAATTTGTGGGGGAAAGTAAGGTGGTTCTTGAGAAAAAGGACGGGAAGGAGTCTTGGAAAAGATGCTCTTTTCCTTAGTCTTCTTTTGTTGCTCTACCTTATAGGCTAGAGAACTCAAGTCATCTAGGGATGAATAGGGTTGCAACTCAATTACATGAGCAATTGATTCATCAAGACCACTCAAATATCTTACCAATGTTTGTACATCATCTTCTTTCAAATCACACTTGAGGAGGAGTTGTTCAAACTCCCGAGTGTATTCTTCCACACTCTTGGATCCTTGCTTGAGTCGATGGAGCTTGAGATAATTGTCTTGCACATAGTGAGAGGGAAGAAACTTGGCCTTAAGCTTTTCTTTCATTTTGGCCCAAGTTCTGATTTTTCCCTTTCCATTCCTTACTCTTTTAGCTCCAAGATTAGCCCACCAAATTGAAGCATATTTTCTGAGTTTAAGGGCTACAAGTTTTACCTTCTTGTCCTCCGGGATGTCCTCGTACTCAAAGATTCGCTCAATGGTATGCAACCAATCGAGGAACAAATCCGGGTCAAGTTAACCTTCAAATTGGGGGATGTCAATTCGGACACCACCAATATTGCTTCCTTGCCTTCGTCTCCTTGGGGCTTCTTCGTCACTAGAATTGGCTCGGGATTGAAGGACTTCTTCTTCCGATTCGACCACCGGTTCATGAGGATGAGAGGGAGTGGGGCTATGAACCCACCTTCGTTTTTCCTCCAAAAGTTGCCCAAGTTGAGTTCGAAGATAAGTGACTTGAGCTTCTAACTCTTCCACACGTGCTTGGTCGCTTCTTGTGGACTTTGTAGACATGTTGGAGATGCTTTGAAGGAAGAATATGCAGCAGAGAAAGTGGCACGGTCGTGCAAGGGGGCACGGGCAGGCCGTGCTATGCTTCGACTTGAGGAAATGCAGAAAAGTAGGGTGGCACGGTCGTGCTGGTAGGCACGGGGGCACCGTGCTGCGTCTCGACTTGAAGATTTCTGGAAAATGAATATGGCACGGTTGTGTGGTATGGCACGGGGGAACCGTGCGAAATTTCTGGCCTGTGGACACTGGATGTTCACAGTTTTTTTTTTTTTTTGTGGGTCACTTTAAAACCTTTGCTCTGATACCAATTGATGTATATGTGGGTGGTAAGTGAACCAAATCAAACTCAAATAAACCCAAATAAGAATTGAACCAAAGTAAAGAGAAAATGGAAGGTTGATTGAGATGGAATGAAAATAATAACAAAAAAGAACAAAGGATAAACAAGACCTTGCACTTGAGATAATCCTTCGCGGAGCCACTCAAGGACTTGATCTTGGGCAAATCCTCTCGTCTTCACCAAGGAATCACTCCAATTGGAAAAGAAAAGAGAACCTAAAACACCACTTGAACTTGCCAAAATTCAAGATATAGAACTAGGGATTTTTTTTTGGACACAAATGAGAATCACTCTCAAGGTGTTTGTACTACTCTTGGAAAAGCTTACAACTCTGAATTGAGAAACACTTCACACCCCCACTATATATAGGCAACAACAAGACAAGCAAAAGACACAAACTCCTAGCAATTTAAAGCTAGAAAATTGAAAAGACTTAGGAAAAATAAAAAGACACAACTTAAAGGAATGGGGGAGGTTACAATGAACATTCTAGACTTCCTATCAGCTGAAGAAATCCATCCAAGTCGTGCATGATGTCAGCAAGGTGATGTCATGTAACCTATGTCTCTTCACTTGCCCAGCATTAACTCCATGCAGCAGCCTTCACTTCAACTGAGCATTTCTCTCAGCTCACACGTCCAAATAAGGTGATTTTGGGCTTGTTGGAAAGCCCTGGAAATCTATTTTCCAGAATGGGCTCATTTGCTCAATTTGGATAAGTAGATCAAAAGTTATGGTCCGAACATTACACCTATATCAGAATTGGACTGGAGCAGGACAACTTCCCTTTGAGTGCTTCCAACGGGATGAATCGGGCACCAATTCTTCCGGAAGGAATATGAGTTTTATCCAGATTTTCGCCACTTGCTTGACTTCTTCATGGTGTCTAAAGTCCTTGAACTCACATAATAAGAGAAAATATGAGAGTTCCCATGCACGCTCTTGTTTGACACTTTTCTTCTTGGAAGTTGACCTTAAATAAAAATGATGCATATGGGAATATGCATCATACAGTACTTTCTAACAAAGACAAAGTTAATCGACCAATCTTTTCCCATACTTTTCTCAGTGGCCGATCTACGCCAATAGTAGGTGATGTACTTTGGTAAGTGTGAATTCAGGTTCTACTACTTCTGGTTTAGCGAATTTGCGCTTGTTATTGTGCAATTAATGGGCAATGATAAAGGGGAAGGCATAATTTCAGGCCTAAATTATTACTTTCTTTTTCTTATATTGTTTATTTATTCTTCCCCTCTCTCTCTCTCTCTCTCTGTGTGTATGGAAAATATGGTTCTGCCAATAATATGGACATAGGGATTAAACAATATACTTTCCTTCTTTTTTCTTCATCCTTAATATGCTGTCATATATTGTTTCCTTCTTTTTTTCTCCTTCCTAAAATGCCATCAGAATTGACAAACCCAATATAAGATACTATAGTATAATCCATTGTGATGTCTAATCACTTTTTTAATGCTATAATCTAACTTATTTGTCAAAAATATAGGTTGGAAATGATTTTCAAGCATTTTTGAGTAACAGTATGCCTTGTGTCCAGAAAGCACGCGTCTTCACCTCGAAACCGGCGCCTCGGGCCTCCAGACCCTTTGCGCTTTTGAGCGCCCCGAGCGTTTTCAATCTAAGGCACACAGGCTCGGTTTGGTTTAAGTTTGGGTGAGGCGGTTCAGGTGGTGCTATGTTCGGTCAAGTTGGTCAGGTAAGAGTCAAGTCAACTTTGGACAGGTAAGAGTCAACTGTAGCTCAGGTGGGATTCGATTCAGAACTAGAGTCTATCTCAGGTAAAGTGGAAATAAGGACATGTACGGACATTGTTTATTATGTAACATGTAGTACAGAACAGCCCAATATGTTGTGGGAGGTCTAACGTAGGATGCTTAGGTTTCATCAAACTAACCCACATTTGTTGGATAAACTTATCGTTTAATTTAAACAGCCTTAGGGCCCAACTCTCGGCATTATGGCCCTTTACTTTGTATGAGTAGGACATTACAATGATATATTTAGGACATCAAATTGGTGCTCAGTTAGGCTAATAGTTATAAGTTTGTTCGTGTTCGGGTTATGTTTGGATAGAAATAAATCCGGTAAGAATCGGATCGGTCCAAATCAGGTACAGGTTGGTTCAGGTTCGGAATGTTTATGCTCGGTTCACTTCGTGTTGGGTTTAAATTGGGTCAGGTCGTTCAGGTATGGGTCATCTGGGTTTAGCCACCATCAGTTTGTTTCAGTTATAGGTCAGGTAACTTCTGATGTTTGGGTATAAATTGGTTAACCTCATTTCGAGTGTTAGTTCTGGTCGTTTGGTTTCAACATCTGAGTCTTCGCTGAGTTTTTCCTAGTTTAGTCCAGTTGCAACAGAATAGGACTTGGGTCCGATGGGGGTTGGTGTGGGGTTTATATAGGCTTTGCGTTCTCCCACCCGTTTGCGCTATAGCTTTTAGGGTAGGCTGTTATAAGACCTCCACTACGAAATGTATGAATTGAAAGAGGTTTTCCTTCTCCATTTCTCCTCCCCCTTCAATTACATATCCTTGAGCCTATCGCGTAAGAAACATCATGAATGCATAAGAAACATCACATCAAAAATTATCCAACAGCTGCTCATGCTCATACCCACTGTATAACCTTTTCAGCAATAGGCATGTACAAGTCAAATCCTTGATTCTGCTTCATAATGAACTTAAGATTAAGTGCTTCAAACAGAAAAAAACAGTTTACAATAGCACTCCAAAAAACTATTTAAAAAAATTAAAATCACCTCTGGCTGTAACTCAACACAGTCAGCAAAATCAGCATCTGAAGCAAGATCTTCAGCATTTCTGGGACGAAGCCTCACAGCAACTCTCACTCTCCCAGGCTCTGTATGGGCAAGATCAACTTTTTAAAGGGCTAAAAACAGAATCGCAATTACTCCATACAGCGTTGATTTTCCTAGTTTGATTTTTAACCATCATTTTGCACATAATTTCTTAGTGATCAGCAATGTGAAACCAACGTCCATGAAGGTAACTTCACAATCTTCAGAACTATTATCTTTCAATCACTGAACTCGGCTATTTTCAAAAAGCATGTGCCACAAAGGAAGAGAAATACTTAACGGAAGAATACTAAATATTACGTGAGAAGAACAAAACATTTGTCATCAGTTAGTAGAAATTGACTCATTAGATACAAAAGGCATCAATTGAGAACAAGAATCCATTGTATCTAAGTCAGAATCGGTCAAAATTGTCTTCTATCCATTGTGCATGATAGGCTATAAGAATGGTCAATCCTTCAAATGAAGCAGAGTAATTTTACGAGCAATGCTCTTATCCACTAGAGGGACGTAGGCATTGATGCTGCCTACATACCCTTGAAAAAAATCAGCGAAGTCCTAGAGAAAACACTATATTGTTGGGAATTATTATCCAAGATTCTGTATACAGGTACAGCAGATAGTTAAGAAATTACAAAGAAGGAAATAGGGGTTCATTGTAATTAGAAAAGAGATAATACTGCATAGGCGGATCAGAAGAATTAGAAGTTGAGTAGATTCAGTTATGTAATTTGGGAGTTTCCTGGTTTACTCGGACTGTGTTTGTCATCATATCAGACCACTAAATAGTGGTCATTATCAGGAAAGATGGTGCAGCACTATCAAGGCGAGGTTGGAGGGAGGGTTGCAAGAGGGGTGCGATTGTCAGGGATATAACAACAGCAAGCCTCATAGATTACCTGGAAAGAGCTAGCAATGTTGTCAGTCCGAATGATGCCTTCCTAGAAGTGTGTCTGTGGATGGTCTTCTAGCTTGTTCACTCACAAAGTTGGCTAAGTGCATACCTCATGATGGAGATCAAACCATGGTACATGATTTAGCCCCTCAGGACAGTCAAGAAAATGCAAGTTCAAGCACCTATCCTCAGGCAGTAATCCAAGCATTGCTGAAACAAAGTTCTGACCTACCCGTTGATTTCCTAAACCTCCAAGAGGTTTAGAGCTGATTTTTTTGCATAGGATGTTACCTAACATCCTCAAATAACAAGCTATGAAGAGAAATTCAAGTTAAGTCAAGCTCTTCATGAAGATTTGCACTCATAAGTCAACCGTTCCAGATTGAGTTCTATTCTGGCCTGGTTTGAGTTTCTAGCTGTTACCTCCCTTAAACCTAATTTAGGCCTGATTTCTTCACTTGGGCTGATTATTAACATCCTAATGAAGTCAATCACATTTTGAAATCAAGTCTAAATTGAGTAGAAGCAAGGCAACCAAGCTGCTCCATTTTGGCGCCAAACCGGCCGATTTCACTATTTGTTATCAATGGTTGAGATCTCTTCAAGGGAAGGGTTTGGTCACCAACTTGCCTGCTTACTTGCTAGCCTACACTGCTGGGAACATCATCATTTACTCATTTGCTGCTTTGGAAGGTCAAGTGGCCACTAGGAGGAGAGATAAAAATCTCCCTTGTTTCTGATTGGCCAACAGCAAAACAAGTCAAATCAGCAGCCTTGCTTCTCTCTCCCATGTGCAAATGGATTGCTTAAGGCTTAATAATCATCTTGAAGCTTGAGTTTAGCATTAACAGCATGTATTGAGCCAGACTCACGAAGTGTACTTACACTAGGCCAAGCATGTTTTGCAATCTGATTTGTATAAGCTAGATTAGAGGTTTCCTAATGACTAAGGCAACCCCAAAGCAACTAGGCAGCTGGCAGGAATTTGTTTAAATGCCTGATTGCTTATTCATGTAATCAGATCATGAATGAAACAGTTTTCAGTTGAGCTTTGCTCCTAAACCCGTAGCTTTCTCAAACACTCAATCTAGCTTAACTTTACTTAGGCTGAGTAAAGTAGTGATCTAGTGAGTCTTAATCAATCCTTAGCTCGTGTTTCTGTATCCTAGGAAGGATTAAGGGCCCTAAACTGATTCTTGGTAGTGTTTTCTGTATCCAAAAATCAGCTTAGATTCTTTCTATCCTAGTTCATTCTTTCCCGGTTCACTTGAATCCAACCTTCTGTTTTCATTCCTTTTGAGCTTGCTTGCATTCCATCTTTAAATGTGAGCTTTTTTGTGAGTAAACATATCATATTTGGTACCAGAGCTGAGTTTCACTTTGGCCTTGAACCCCTCCTCAGTCACGTTTTCTCTGCCCCCAAACACATTGCCCGGTTTTGATCCAATTTCAGTCATGAATGCCAGCATGACTCTGGAAGCGAAGTTTGAAGCTCTCATGATGAATTATGAGTCCATGACAACCAACAATGAAGAACTCAAGAACCAGAATGCCTATTTGAGACGTCAACATGCTGAATCAATGAGGCAGAAAAGAAGAAATCTTGTGAGCTCATCTAGTTCACTCGGTTCTGCTCAAGAAGAAGATGATGAGAGAAACAACCCTCATTTGGGTTCTTCTAGTGAGGAGGAGCCTCCAAGGAGAAGGGAAAGAAGACCTCAGCACAGCTTTAATGACTTTAAAGTTGATATTCCCGACTTTGAAGGGAAGCTAGACCCTGATGAATTCTTGAAATGGATGCAAATAGTAGAGAGGATATTTGATTTCAAGGACATTCCAGAAGAGAGAAAGGTAAAACTTGTTGTCCTTAAACTCAAAAAGTATGCTTCTCTCTGGTAGACCAATTTGTGTGCAAAAAGAGTTAGGCTAAGAAAGGAGAAGATCAGAACTTGGAATAAAATGAAAGCCAAACTTAAGTCCCGTTTTTTGCTCCCTTCTTACCTGTAAGATAACTACTCCCAATTATACCATTTGACCCAAGGAACCATGAGTGTGGAGGAATACTCTAGGGGGTTTGAAAAACTGTTGATTAAGTATGATCTATAAGAGGCAGAAGATCAAACTGTGGTGAGATACTTAAGAGGACTTGATCCTAGGTATGCTAGCGTTGTTGAGTTGCAACAATACTCAACTTTTGATAAGGTATGTGTGCTGGTTCATAAGGTTCAACAGCAAAGGAAAACCAGAACTTGCAGAAGAGACCTTCCTATACCCCCACCCCGTAATCAACCTTTTAACAAGGAAAATTCCTTTCCACCACCTAAACCCACAGCATTGCCCCCTTCCACCTCACAAAAAACCCAAGCTCCACCAAAAGGCCTAGCCCCACAGAATAGACCTAATCCTAGCCCCATGAGCACCAGTAGCTGTTTCAAATGCCAAGGACTTAGTCACATTGCCTCGAACTGTCCAAACAGAAAGATTATTACCTTGGCCGGGTGGGAAGCAGTAAAGGAGGAGGAAGTTGAGGAGGAAAAGAAGGTACATTTGATGAAGGAACAAGATGAAAGTCAAGAGGAGGTTGTGGAGGAGGCTGATCAAGGTCAGAGCTAGTCTTGAGGAGAGCTTTGAGTGGACTTAAAACCAAGGAAGAGCAACAAGAGAACATCTTTCACTCTCGGTGTACTATCCAAGGCAAGGTTTGTTCATTTATCATTAATGGTGGCAGCTGTGCTAATGTGATTTCTCTTAGCATGGTGGAGAAACGCAACCTCCATGCTTCTGTCCATCCCCATCCACACAACATGCAATGGCTGAATCAATGTAAAGGATTGCAAGAGAATTCTAGATGCTTGATTTCCTTCTCCATTAGCCAGAATTACCAAGATGAGCTATGGTGTGATGTTATCTCCACATATGCATGTCACATTCTGCTTGGTATACCATGGCTGTTTGATAGGAAGGTAAAACATGATGTGTACCTAAACACCTATTCCTTTTGCAAGGATGGGACAAAGATAACCCCTGCCCCTTTGAGCCTTTCCCAGATCCACAAAAGCAAGCCACAAAAGAACCCCCAACACGCTTACCTATTCCTTACCTATAGAGAGCCACTACTTAAGGCCTCTTATCATGAGTTTAAGGCCTTTAAGGAGTGGATCCTCACTGCCATTGAGGAACTAGAACACTCACCGCAAACCCCTTTGCCATATCCTTGCTTGAATAGTTTAGTCATGTCTTCCCTGATGAGATACCTTCTGGCCTACCCCACAAAAGATCCATCTAGCACCACATTGATCTTAGCACCAGAGCCATACTCCCAAACAAGCCATCTTACAGAATGAATCCTAAGGAGAGTATGGAGATTCAAAGGTAAGTAGATGAAATGATCAACAAAAGGTTGGTTAGGGAATCACTTAGCCTTTGTGTTGTACCAGCTTTATGAGTCCCTAAGAAAGACAGAAGCAAGAGAATGTGTGTGAATAGCCGAGTATAAACAAGATCACAATCAAATACAAGCATCCTATCCCACGGCTCGAAGACATGCTAGATGAACTTCATGGTTCTAGTGTGTTTTCTAAGATTGATTTGAGGAGTGGTTACTGTCAAATACGGCTCAGAGAGGGAGATAAATCGAAGACAGCATTCAAGACTAAAGGACGTTTGTATGAATGGCTAGTTATACCATTTAGATTGTTAAATGCACCAAGTACCTTTATAAGCCTTATGAACCAAGTGTTTAGGCCTTATATTGGTAAGTTTGTGGTGGTGTACTTTAATGATATTTTGATCTACAGTAAGATAGAAGAGGAGCACCAAGATCACTTAACTCAGATTATGGTGGTCTTAGAGAAGGAGAAGCTATATGTTAACCTTAAAAAATGCACTTTCTTTTCCAAAGAAGTGACCTTTTTAGGCTATATCGTGACTTCCAAGGAGTCAAAGTGGATGAAAGCAAAGTTAAGGCGATTCGGTCATGGCCAGTCCCAAAGAGAATCCATGATGTTAGAAGTTTTCATAGACTTACCTCATTCTATAGGTGGTTCATTAGAAACTTCAGTACAATCCTGGCACCTATGACTAAAGTGATTAAGGGTTCATCCTTCAAATGGACCCCCCAAAGCTCATTCTGCCTTTGAAGAAGTCAAGACCAAGCTTACTAAGGCACCAGGACCACTATTGCCTTGTTTTGATAAGGTTTTTGAGATTGAATATGAAGCTTCTAGTGTTGGTATAAGAGGAATTCTTACTCAAGAAGGCCCGCTTTTAGCCTTCTTCAGTGAGAAGTTATGTGATTCCAGGAGGAAGTACTCGACTTATGATAAAAAGTTTTATGCAATCATAAGGAGTTTAGAGCATTGGAGCCATTACTTGATGGCTAGTGAGTTTATCTTGCATTCTGATCATGAGGCCTTGAAGTACATTCAAGGGCAGCATAAGTTAAATTCCAGGCATGCTAAATGGGTGGAATACCTCCAATCATTCCACCTTACAATCAAACACCAGTCAGGAAAACTCAATCAGAGAACAGATGCACTATCAAGAAGACATTTGCTATTGTTGCAGTTAGATGCTTGCATGCTACGCTTTGAGACCTTAAGTCCTTTTATGCCGCTGATGAAGACTTTAGGGAGCTTTATTCTGTTTGTCAAAAGCACCCCAAAGGGCATTTTCTGGTCCATAATGAGTACTTGTTCAAGGGCGCCTGTTTGTGTGTTCCTAGATGTGGTACTCCTGAGCTTCTGATTAGGGAAGTTCATGGTGGTTCTCTAGTTGGACATTATGGAGAGAACAAGACCCTAGCCATGCTAAGGGAGCATTACTTTTGGCCAGGAATGAGTAAGGATGTTCAGAAACCTTTGAGGAGATGCGCTACTTGGCAAGTGGCTAAGAGTCACTCACTGCCCCAAGGTTTATACACACCTTTGCCTGTTCCTTCCCTCCCTTGGGTTGATATAAGCATAGATTTTATCCTTGGCTTGCGAAAACTCAAAGGAATAAGGATTCCATTTTCGTGATAATGGATAGATTATCAAAGATGACACACTTTATAGTTTGCAACAAAATTAATGATGCTACACACATTGCTAAGCTATACTTTATAGCTTGTAACAAAATTAATGATGCTACACATATTGCTAAGCTATACGTTAGAGAGGTGATGAGGCTACATGGAATTCCTAGGTCCAGTGTTTCTCATTGTAATACCAAGTTTTTAAGCCACTTCTGGACTACTTTATGGAAGAAGATGGGACCAAGCTCAAGTGTAGTACCACTTGCCAACCCCAACCTGATGGCCAAACTGAGGTAACAAACAGAACCTTGGAACTCTTTTGAGAGCTTTGATTAAGCTCAATGCTAAAACATGGGATTTACTCCTTTCGCATGCTGAGTTTGCTTACAATAAGGCACCCAGCAGAACCACAGGGATATCTCCTTTCAAGGTAGTTTATGAGACTGATCCCCTGAGCCCCCTTAATTTGGTGCCTAGAGTTTCTGAAGAGAAACCAAGTGTGGAAGCCAGCAAAAGAGTGGAACAGATCCAGAAGCTCCACAAGCAAGTTACGACCAAGATTGAAAGGTCAAATACCTCCTATAAAGTCCAAGCCAACAAGCATAAAAGAAAGGTGGTATTTCAGTAACGAGACCTAGTGTGGATTCACTTAAGGAAAGAACGTTTCTCCTCAAAACGCAAGAGCAATTTAATGCCAAGGGCTGATGGTCCTTTTGAAGTGCTTGAGAAGGTGAATAACAATGCATACAAGATTAATCTCCCTAGAGATTATGGTGTTTCACCTATCTAGCAGACTTGAGCCCTTATTTGGAGGATGATCATCTAGTGAATTTAAGGGTGAATTCCTTTTAACAAGAGTAGGATGATGGAGATCAAACCATGGTACATAATTTAGTCCCTCAAGACAGTCAAGGAAATGCAAGTTCCAGCACCAATCCTCAGGCAATAATCCAAGCATTGCTGAAACAAAGTTCTGACCTACCCGGGTATGATTTCTTGCATAGGCTCCGTTTTGTCCGTTTGATTTCCTAAACCTCCAAGATGTTTAGAGTTGAAAATTTTTTTTTTTTTTGGGTACAGGATGTTACCTAACATCCTCAAATAACAAGCCATGAAGAGAAATTCAAGTTAAGTGAGGTTCTTCATGAAGATTTTGCACTCACAAGTCAACCGTTCCAGATTGAGTTCTATTCTGGCCCCATTTGAGTTTCTAACTGGTTACCTCCCTTAAACCTAATTTAGACTTGATTTCTTCACTTGGGCTGATTATTAACATCCTAACGAAGTCATTTACGTTTTGAAATCAAGTCTAAATTGAGTAGAAACAAGGCAACCAAGTTACTCCTTTTTGCCGCCAAACCAGCCAATTTGACTGTTTTTTATCAACGGTAGAGATCTCTTCAAGGGGAGGGTTTGGTCACTAACTTGCCTGCTTACTTGCTAACCTACACTGCTAGGAGCATCATCAATTGCTCATTTGCTGCTTTGGAAGGTCAACTAGCCACTAGGAGGAGAGATAAAAATCTCCCTTATTTCTGATTGGCCAGCAGCAAAACAAGTCAAATCAGCAGCTTTCCTTCTCTCTCCCATGTGCAAGTGGATTGCTTAAGGCTTAATAATCATGTTCAAGCTTGAGTTTAGCATTAACAGCATGTATTAAGCTAGACTCACGAAGTGCACTTAAGCTAGGCTAAACATGTTTTGCAATCTGATTTGTATAAGCTAGATTAGAAGTTTCCTAATGACTAAAGAAACCCCTAAGAAGCTGCAGTTTCCTAATGACTAAAGAAACCCCTAACCAACTATGCAGCTGGGCAGGAACTGGTTTAAATGCCTGGTTGCTTGTTCATGTAATCAGATCATGAATGAAATACTTTTCAGTTGAGCTTTGCTCCTAAACCCATAGCTCTCTCAAACACTCAATCTAGCTTATCTTTACTTAGGCCGAGTAAAGTGGTGATCTAGTGAGTCGTAATCAATCCTTAGCTGGTGTTTCTGTATCCTAGGAAGGATTAAGGGCCCTAAACTAATTCTTGGTCGTTTTCTGTATCCAAAAATCAGCTTAGATTCTTTCTATCATAGTTCATGATATTCGGCCTCACTTGAATCCAACCTTCTGTTTTCATTCCTTTTGAGCTTGCTTGCATTCCATCTTTGAATGTGTGTTTGTGAGGAAATACATCACCTCAGCCTCTAGTTTGAAACTGATGTTATCGCCATTGATACGGGAGGTAAAACGTAAGGTTCTTTTCTACTTTTTGCATGGATGCTACTTATTTTGCTTCCCTAGCTCACTGAATTCAGAAACTATCCTAAAACTTACAAGTTCCAAGGTCTTGCTCCTATTACTCCACTACGGTTCCAGTATTGCCCGAGCATATCTTTAACAGCTTAAACGTGTGCGCGCGCAAAAGAAAAGAGAAGAAACGAGGAAGGTAGAAGAGAACCAGGGTCATGGGCGACAATCGAGGGAATTCTGGAAAAAGTGGCAACAGTGCGCTTGCTGTTATGATTTTTGACGGGTTCAGGATCGACATCGGCGGGAACTCTGGAAGTTGGAGTGATGGAGCGCCTTGGCCGGTCGGCATCAATGGCCGAAGAGGAGGAGTGAGCCCTCGAATTCGGGGTGACAGAGCGCTTAGACGGAGCTGTCTTAGATCGATTGGACTGGTACTGTAGAGGCCCATTGACGCTCTTCGTCAGAGAGTTGGTCGGTATGTTCAACAATGAAGACGAAGATGACTGCCATGTTTGCCTTTCCCTCCCCGATTTCTGCGTCGCCATTTCCGATTTTTCACGCTCCTCGGAGAACAATGAGCAGAGGAGGCGTTGAATAACGAAGAGCTGAGTTCTCCCAAGGATATTGACAAGATATCAGAAAATGCGCGTCGTTGCTTCTTCTTCATTGACAACAGAGCGAAAGACAGAGAGAAGACGGGTTGTTTGGACAACTGTTGAGGCCTGCACGTCTACCTAACCATTTGCAACCTTTCAATTCAAAGACCTACGTGATCAGTGGTGGTGAGGAGGGAAGAGCAAAGACAGCAGCAGTAACATCTCGTATGTCAACGGCTGTAGCCGCGGATTGTATGGGCAATCTTCAATATATATTATATACAGTCAAGAGTACATATACTATCAGGTTTCACATGACAAGATAATTACAGGCTAGCGAGTGACTAATTAAAAATATAAAATCATCCTGACAAGGTGGAAGGCGCTTTAGAAACTGTTTGGATTTAACTTCATCTCGCTCTTCCTAGTTCTATCGTCCCCTTCCCCCTTTGAAGCAGCCTACTTTCTAGCGTTTTTTCCACAACTGTTAGAAGCAGCATATAATTATAACACTTGAATAGCCATGCCAAGAGCACCATGAACAATAACTCCAAAGTTTGCGGCGCAACAAACAAAATGAAGAGTTGCAAGAGAAGAAAATTCATCTCAACTCTGCCTGTTCTTCAATGTTGAATCTCCAGAAATCTCTAGTTTGTAGTATACAATCTGATTTGCTCATTCTATGCTTGAGTTGGATAATTATAGAACCCAAACCTAAAAAATATACAAATTTAAACGTTATTGCCTTATTTACAAAAATTGTAATATTATCTATGGACACGAATTGGATTTTTCAACTCAATTGTATCTTCCTTTCAGTTTATATTTTCACTCAAATCCTAGTCTGATATTTTGTCAGAATCAACACAAACACATTCTCTATTGTATTCGCATAACTATTATATTAATCAATATTCATTATTCATTATGTAACTCAATTTGTTCATTAATATGCGTCTCCACTTTTCATCCTTCTCTTGAGTGTTAACTATTGAATTTGAGTAAGTAAATTGCAATTTTTCATATTATGTCCTAGATATCTTAATATTATTTATCATATATGGGAATTTGTAGCTTGATTTTTTCATTTACTAAAGGGGATTTGTTTTATGGGATTTGCAGAGGTTACTCATTGGTCGTCATAAATTTGTTCATCATATGTGTTGGAATTATTCTTTTTTTTTTTCCTTACGTTTTTAGCCATGTCACTATGACTATATAATTTGTTCACAAGTTACATTGAAGTTGTTCATTGAACCTTGACCTTTTGTCTTCTTTTTTTTTCTCCCTTAGGAGATCAGATAATGTTTGAGCATAACCTTCCAACATATGTACTTCACAACTTTAGCACACATGCTACATGCACTAGTGGCATATGGGGGAAGCACAAGTAGTGTTTTGAGTTTTGATAGATGTTTTGAGCTTTTCGTCATGTAATAGTGCATCCTTGACATGTATATATCTCTAAATGATATAAATAGTTAGTAGGAGATCTGAGTCAAAAATGATCTTTTCATTACTATTTTTTGGGCAACTATATTATTGACTCTGGGTGAAGTATGCATGTGTTATCATATGCAAATATTTTTCAATTGTCAAATGGGAACAAAAAAGTTACAAAACTTGTTCGTTCATAAAACTAATACTGTTCATCAAGTTTTACCAAGAATATGCATGCCTAAATGACATGAACAAAATTGCATCTTAAAGTTTCCTTATGCGGTTTCATCCTTCTCTACTTACAACCCTTCTACGGCCATTTCTAACTTTTCTTTGCTTTAATATTAGCATCATTTGTAATTTTAGTTGTAGTCTCTCCAATTGGGAGATTAACCAATCTCTTATTTTGTAAGAGTTGTATATGTCTCTCTAATTGTGAGAGTTTTTATATGACTGCTTTTATTTTTTGTGTGACTTTATGAATTTGGAAGGGATTGATCAATTATACATGCTGAAGCAGTTCTTTGCTGGAGCTCAATCTTTCAAATACAGTCCTTGGTGTTGGAAGAGTATCTCGCCCAAGAGTACTATGTCAGATCAGCAGATCACCATCAGTTAAGAAACCACAACAAATTTGTAGATCTCTTCTCCATGCTGTATTAGGAAACAACAAAGGCGGGAAGATGAGTGATCAACGTATTTCAAGTTAGTATTTTTGAGGTTGGGATATGATTTTTTTGATATTAAATATTGTATTTGTTTTAGTTGAATATGCATTATAAGTGTCGTATGACGTATTATAAATAATCAATGAATTATTCCTTTACTTTGCAAAAATTGCATCTTAAAAGGACAAAAATAAATGACATAATGAACCCATATTTTGATGGTGAACAATCTTTATTCCTTTTTTTTTTAATTAGTAAATACTAGACATCCTTTAGGACATGTTTGTTTTAATGGTTGTAATTAGCGGTTAGCATTCTGAAATAGTTGGAAGTGGTTGAGGGCGGTTATGATTAATGGGTAGCAGTTGGAAGTAATTGAGGACGGTTGTGAGCAGTTGAGGGTAATTGTGAGCGCTTAGGGAGTGCTTGAGGGCATAAGGAGCCTTTATGATTAGTGTTTGCAAAATACTTAGAGAAGTTGCGCGAAATTGGAAGTGGTTGGGTTCGGGTGGGAGCAATTGGAAGAAATTGAGAGCTGGTAGAAGTAGTTAGGATTAGCGGTTACTAGTTGGAAGCAGTTGAGAGCAATTGAAAGTAGTTGCGGTTGGCTAAATGCTGACACGAATAGGCCCTTCGTCACTCAATGAACAAATTGAATATTTTACTAAGAATAGTTTTTAGTAGACTTGATAAAAAATAACCCAACCCGAACCCGTCCGAAAATTTTGGGTTTTGAACACAATTTTCTCGATCGAACCCGGAATAAACCAAACCCGAAAAACCCACAAATTTTTTGTCAACCCCGACCCGAACCCGAACCCGAACCCGAAGCCGCCCGCTCAACCCGAATATTATATCATTTTTTTATTTTTCTTTAATTTTTCACCCTTAAAAATAATAGTTTTTCATTATAATGAATCATTCAGAAAGACGTTGTATAACTATCGCATCCCTTCGCAAATTAGACAATGGTACTTGTTCTGTCCCAAATTCATTTCCATAAAATAACTTTGTATAACAATGTATAAATGGAACAGTTTTAGAAAATAGGTATGAAATATCTAGTCTTAAGAAAATCAATTTAGAATAACACAAGTATTAAAAATGTTCAAGTTATACCATTACATTCTTAGTGAAATGAATATGTCTCATCGCATTTGAAATAATATTAATTTGTAATAAATCTAAAATTTTGATGTTATAATTAATAAATAATTATAATATCTTGGGTGTCTATCATATTCTTTCATTTGACTTCCTTCTAATTGGTCTCGAACTTGATGTCAGTGTTGGGCAATTGACCAACTTGTATTCGTATTAGGATCGGCCTATTAATAAAGTATACCTAATTAAATAATGGTAGATTAATTAACAAAATATCTAATCGTTAAATAGGTTATTAAGGGGTCGAACTGCTCCAACCTATTAGCCACGTCCAGTGGTATGCTCGCGCGAGGAGAGAGAAGCCGGTGTGAGGAGAGAGGCACCTCAGGACAATGCAGCGAATGGCTGCGGCTCGTAGCTCGATGATCCACTCGCGCCCCGTCTAAATTTTTTTTTTTAGTTTAGCGCCCCAAAACGACGCCGTTTTTGGGCGCTGGCCAGCTTTTTTTTTTTTTTGACTTGCAGTTTGGCCAAAAAAAAGGAAAAGAAGAGTTATTACCATTGGATTTTGAACGTTGGGTCTGGGTTTGTGAACGTTGGATTTTGAACGTTGGGTCTAGGTTTTTGACAACATCTCTTTGTACTTTTTTTGGGGTAAAATTGGGCTATAAATTCCCCAAAATTATTTCACAAAATTCACACGTACAATTTTTATCTCATCCTCTTCCCAAAATTTGTATAATTTTCTCCCTAGTGAGGCATTTTAGCAACAAAGAAGTGAAGAAATTAGTAAGAATTTATAAATTCAATTCTTTTAAATTCTTCATTTTGTAGATTTAAAATTGATGATTTTAGTTCCTAACCTTGTTGTTGTTTGTTTTTGTAGAGAAGTTTGAGTTGCTCTTTTAATCAACAAACAAGTGAAGAAAATTGTAAGTTGCAATTTAATTTTTAATGTGTTGGAAAATATTTTTATGTGCTAGTTGATATGATAAATGTTAAAAAGATTACATTTTATTAATATAGTAGCAAGGAGATGATAAATATGGTAGATAGAATAATTTGAAATGATTAGATGTTATTTGTGTAAGTATGAGACAATTAAATTTTGATTATGTGTTGTGATTATATGTTATTAACTTAGCAATATGATTAAATGTTTGAGGAAACACTATGAGAATAATGTTCTAATATTTTTGAGCATGTTAATGAAGTTAGGATAATTAAATTGGTAGTTGTTGAAATGAATATATTTGTAGAATATGTTTGAAATAATTAGGAGAATATGTTTGTAAATATAGTTGGTATAATAGTTGTTAAAATGAATATTATAGGGTGGTAGAATATTTTTAGGCATGTTCAAGAAATTATGCATATTATAATGTTACGAAAATGAATATGATAATGACTATGATAATTAAAATTAATATGTTACTTCATAAAATGAATGTACACTTTTTTTAGTATATATTACTAAAATGAATATGTTATTGCTATGATAATTAAGATTAACATGTTACTTGGAAAAAATGAATGGTTTTCTTTTTTAGTATATGTTAGTAAAGTGAATATGTCAATGGATATGAAAAAAAAAAATGAATGGTTTTCTTTTTTAGTATATGTTGTGAAACACTATGAGAATAAAGTTTAAATATTACATGTCATATGAGTATGAAAACATTTTGGGGTATGTTAATGAAGTTAGGGTTAATTATAAATTTGTAGTTGTTGAAATGAATATATCTGTAGAATATGAACAAAATTATTAAGAACATATGTTTATAAATGTAGTTGGTTGAATGGTTGTTACAATGAATATTATAGGGTGGTAGAATATTTTTAGGCATGTTGAAGAAATTATGCATGTGTTAGTATATCTTAGCTTAAAAAAGGAAATGTTTTCTTTGTAGTTTATACATGTAGTTGGTCAAAAGTAAGAACATATGTTATAAGATGTAGTTGGTTAAAACTAATATTTTAGTTTAAAAAAGGAAAGGTTTTCTTTGTTAGTATATGTTAGTGAAAGGAATATGCTAATGACTATGATAATTAAAATTAATATGTTA
This sequence comes from Carnegiea gigantea, assembly GCA_029747015.1. NCBI lineage: Eukaryota > Viridiplantae > Streptophyta > Magnoliopsida > Caryophyllales > Cactaceae > Carnegiea > Carnegiea gigantea. The sequence goes on from JAKOGI010001204.1 coordinate 52,021, forward strand.
CTTAATAAATTGAATGGTTTTCTTTAATATTTTTAGTATATGTTAGTAAAATGAATATGTTAATGACTATGATAACGTACTAAAATGAGTATGTTACTTCATAAATTGAATATTTTTCTTTTTTTTTATATGTTAGTAAAGTGAATATGTTAGACTATGATAACTAAAATGTATATGATTTGATTGATGAAATTTAATTTGAACATGCTAATATGTTTATATGTTCATGTGATTATATGTAATGTCATGACCTTCAATTCCTATAACTCACTAATATATTAATACAGTTAATTATAAATTTGTAAGTGGTAATTTTATCTGAAATGTGGACCCTAACACTCCCCCGATGTTTATAAGCTTGCTTGAGGGTGACGATTCATCCCAATTTTGGGGGAATAATATCACCCCAATCCCCACACACAATCCCCATTTGTCTTACCCCCCATATGTACCACAAAACTACCACCATCATTCACACTATTCATAGTACCGATCCCACTTTAGCTCGAGGATTCCAAGTGATTCAAGTCAGAATCCTCCACCATATCCTCCACCATATTAGCCTTCGACACCTAACGAACCTTTTAATGTGTGCGGGATGGAATACCCGTACTACCCTCCTTACTATCTCCACCACCTCCCCATCCAAATTACCTTTCTGTAGGTAGCAACTCCACCCCCTCAGCCACACCAACGGGGCCACTGTTCGGGCTGTGGCAGTCTGAGACAAACATTGAGGCAAGTACTAATGATGGGGACGCAGAAGAAGTAATGGGGGGTTACTATTGGTGGTGCAAAAGAGTGGACAGCTGGCGAAGATCAACGGCTGATACGTGCGTGGATCAATGTAGGCACAGATCCTATTGTCGGGGCCGACCAAAAAAAGTCTAGCTTCTGGAATAGAGTGGCCTCGACGTTTAACGAGCACCGTCCACAAGGGGTATCAGCACATACTTCAAAGACATGTAACAGCCGATGGCTTTGCTGCGCCCCAATAGTCAATAAATAGATAGGTATTATGTTCGAAGTGGAACGTAGTAATCACAGTGGGTGGAATGATGCTAAAATTTTATAAGAGGCCCACAGATTGTACACCGAGCGTACAGGGAAGAAGTTTGAGTTGGAGCATTGGTATGAGATGCTCAAGGACCAACCGAAATGGAGGGCGATATGTGATCCATCTAAGTCAGGGTCAAGATTGTCAAAAAGGTCCAACCCCGACACTGAAGAGGCAGAAGATGAAGGTGTCAGTGGGAGTGAAAGACCCGAAGGCTGGAAAGCCGCGAAGAGAAGGATGAAAGAAAAGGCCAAGAACACCATAGTTGATCTAGTAACAACTGAGCTGAAGGAGATAAAGAGTGCTAACATGCATGAAATGTTCAAGGATTTCATCATCACGGCAAAACAAGAAAAAGCTTAGAAGATGATGATGAGGGAACTACAGCTGAGGAGAGAAGAGGATAGAATAATGATGATCGAGACCTCAACAATGACTCTCGAACAAGCAGCTTACTATGAGCAAAGGAAAGCAGAAATAATGTAAGGTAGATTAGGGCGCTCATCATCACATCAGTAATATGTCTCCCTTCCCCCCTAATTATATAGATTACGAGAACTATTTATCTCATCGTATATTGTAACAGCTCACCATATAGCTTTTGTTTTCCATGTGTTGTATTAGACATGAGTTTGGTAAAATCATGTTATGATATGAACTTATGCAAAATCGGTGTGCCTATTATTGTTTAATAAAATGGTTACTCTTCTGTACATTAACGTATAATTATTATTATGTTACACAGACCATTTGTAAAGGATACTTTTAATGTGGACATGCTTCAGATTGAGGAAGAATCATCATTCTCCTCATCATCGTCCTCATCTTCATTAGATGATGATGTCATGATCCCTATCATGGGGGCATACCTCCAATATCAACAACGAGTGCAACAACAAATGATGTTCCTTGTACATTTAGGCAAGCAGTAATAGAGATGACGCCATCGACTCTACGCCTCGGATGAAAAAGAGATGTATTAAGAAAGATACAGAAGCTGCCACAACCGCTTATACCAAGACTACTTCGCCGAAGACTCAGTGTACAACAAACATCATTTTCAACGTAGATTCAGAATGCGGAGGCACTTATTTCTCTGCATTGTGGAAGCACTCGACAATCATTCAGAGTACTTTCAGGTAAGGTACGATGTGGTTGAAAAGCATGGGTTGTTGCCACTAACCACATGTGCCACAACCATGCGAATGCTTGCCTATGGTGTAACAGCTGATTGCATTGATGAGTACTTGAAGATTGGTGTAAGCACCGCAATGGAATGCCTGAAAAAGTTCTCCTCATGCATCGTTGAGGGATTCGGGGAGTAGTACTTGAGAAAACCAAATCAAGTTGATGTTGATCGCTTACTGCAAGTTGCTAAAGCCCGTGACTTTCCCAGTATGTTGGAAAGCATAAACTGCATGCACTAGGAGTGGAAGAATTGTCCAACGGCTTAGAGGGCATCATTTCAAAAGCAAGTTTACGAGGTGCCAACAATCATCTTTGAAGCCGTTGCATCATACGTCGACCTTTGGATAGGGCATGCGTTCTTCGGGTTGCCTAAAACTCTCAATGACATCAACGTCATTGATCACTCACCGATTTTTCAAGAGCTGTACGAGGATCGAGCTCCTAAATGTGAGTATTTTGTCAATGAGTATTAGTACAATATATGATATTATCTTTCGGATGGAATTTATCCACAAAGGGCGACATTTGTTAAAACTATCCCACTTCCCCAAGGGTCAAAGAAAAAACTATTCGTAGAACGTCAAAAATAAGTAAGGAAGGACGTTGAGCGAGCCTTCGGTGTGTTACAAGCTCGATTTGCCATTATACATGGCCCCGCTCGTCTGATGGATCAAAGAGAAATTGGTATTATTATAAGAGCATGTGTGGTACTCTATAACATGATTGTCGAGGACGAGCGGGATAACTACGAGCTTGCATTTGACTACGATGTTGTTAAGGGAGCTGCCCGGAGCCGATTGTTAACCACAAACACCATCATCTAGGAGACATACTTTCAACGATCATGCCAAGTTCACAACTCCAAAATGTATGCAGCTCTCCAAACGGACTTGATTGAGGAAATATGGAAGCTAAATTGGGGTCGGTGGTAGAGAGGATACTTCATTCATCTTCATATTATAATTTTCTTTTTAAAATTGTTCAACTATTGTAATTCAAACTCTTTTGTGTTTTTTTAACAACAATTATGACCCTCTACTTTGTTGTGTATGATAATTATTATGTGCACATTATTTTTTCCTAAGAAATTTAAACCCAAATAACCAACCAAAAAAAAAAAAAACAAAACCAATGTAATTATTAGTTGTGTTTATTGATCGTCATATTGTAATTTTTTTAAAAAATTATTCACTTATTGTAATTTTTTTTAAAAATTATTCACTTATTGTAATTTCTATTTCGTCTAATGTCAACCAATGTATCGTTTTTTATTTATTTATCAAACTCTTGTAATTTCTATATTCAGGCATATGTCAATTTTTTTTATTGAAACTCTTGTGTTGTTATTTTGAAAAAAATTATGACCCTCTAATTAGTTGTGTTACCAAATTATTATGTCCAAATTATTTTTTCCAAAAATAATAAATCCAAATAGCCAACCAAACAAAAAAACTAAAATAATTAAATATAATTAGGTGTGGGGTCCATAGGTATTATTTTATTTGGTGAGGCAAAGTGGTAGACCTTCCATTGGAGAGAGCAAGAATTGTGAGGTAAAAAGTTGGAGAGAAGGTTGATGTGATAATGGTAGGCCCCCACTGATGAGTAGAAAAATTAGCTCACCACTGGGTTTGTTTTTATCATTCTTTAGATGGGCCGGCTCATGAATGACATACCTATTATTAAGATTTTAATATACGGACCAACCCACTCAAATGTGATTTATTGTCCACCGTTACATGACATTTATATGTCATATTGAAAAGTTTGAATATTTTTTATATTCTTTTAAGAAATTACAATTAAAATGCTTGTTTATTAAATACAGATAATTTTAAATAATAAATATGCCAAGATTTTAATTTTGACATAAAACAATAATAACTCACTAAAAAGCTGCTCCAAACCTGTTGGGTTGACTTGAAACCCATAAAACCGAAATACGCTCCTCGTGTTTTGTCCGAATCCAAATATACCAGACCCACATTTAACCCACCCGCCCGAACTGACAGATCTAGTCTTTAGTGACCAATAGACAGACTTAACAAATTTCTTGGGATTGAGTAAATAATGAATTGTCTTTAGTTACTCAATGAACATGTTGAATATTTAACTGTGAATAGTTTTCGGAAAGCTAATGAATGATCTTAATAAATTTTTGTCACTTAAAAAATATATAATAAACTAACTCACTTTTTATAATGAACAACCTATACTCCCTTTTTCTGGGGGAGTGAATTCATAGTGAACAATCTTTATATTTATTCACTCAATGAACAAATTGAATATTTTACTATGAAAGGTCTTTAATGAAACGACAAACAAACTTAATAATTTTTTCAAAAATTCAGTAAATAATTAATAATCTTTAAACACTCAATGAACAAACTGATCGAATCTTTTATTGTGAACAATCTTTGGTGAGCTAACGAATAATGTTAACAATTTTCTTTTTCACTTCAAAAATATATATGGAGACAAATATATATACGTGAAAACTTACTCAAGAAAGAAAAATAGCATTGTAGTTGACAATGTGAATTTTTCTCTTTCATTTTCTTGTTTTAAATTAAAAAAAGAAAATGGTTACTAAAATTAACCAAATTACAATGATTACTACACAATAAACATTTTTTAAAAAAGAATTCCTTTTTAAAAAAAATAGAATGATGTCACACATGTGTAACCAAGAGAATGAACTCTCGGGTTCACATAATAAATTGCAGAAAATCTTGGCGGGCATATTTAGAGCCTACTTGGCCTAGTTTATAAAAAGTTATTTTTGTTTTTTGAAAATAGTTTTTCTAAAAACTATTTTTGGAGAAATTGTGTATAGTGTTTGATCTAATTTATATAGATAGAAGTAATTTTCAACAGTTTGACGTGTTTGGCCCAAGGCTGCTAGAATCAAACCGATAAATGAACTGGTTGAGACATTCGGTCAATGGTCCAATCAATCAGGCTGGTACACTTGAATTAAACTGGATGGCCCGAATTTCATATAAAATGAGATTTTATAATTCTAATAACTAAATTGTCACTCACATATGTATGTGAGTCTAAATAAAAATAGCAAAACTAATTTTTTAATATTTTTAATGTTTTAATAAAAATAATTTTTAATATATTTTCAAATTGTTTAAAAATTTTTTTAGCGAAAATTAAGAAGAAATGAACAAGAAATTCCAATAGAAATTTAGAACAAGTGAAAACAAAAAGAAGTAAACAAATATTGGCTGGTGGCTAAAAAAAGTGAAAACATTTTTTACGAACAAAATATAATAAATTCCATTTTTGTTAAATAAATAAATAGCATGGCTTAGTTGGTTAAGTGTTGCTTGCATTGATATTGAAGAAGGAGACTAGGGTTCAAATCTGCTCAGTAACAACTTCCTCCTTTTTGCGAATTGAGGAGTGAAAATAGCGCAAGTCCCCAACGAGAGCGAGGAACCGGTTCAAGAAGCTATTTTAATCGTGAAAACCGCCCAGTTCAATCAGTTCTTGACTGATTATTGACCGAGCTAACAGCCAGATGATTCATTAGTTGTTCCAGACCAGACTAGGGTCCGGTTCCCAGTTGAACCGACCGGTCTGGTATGGTTCTGGTAACCTTGGTTTGGCCCAATTTCTCTAAAACCATTGTCATTTCTTTTCTTTTTTGATTAACAAAAGTTTTATTCATGATCGAAGTCACATCCTTTCTTATTGAACAGCGATTTCATTCTCATTCGTAAAGTTTCGTTCTCTAATGGAGTTTCAGATTATTTGCCAGTCCTGAAACTTTCCTTTCCCTGCATCGTATTACCCAAATGATAATTTTGTTGATTTCTACTACTATATCATGCAAAGGAATCAAGATCAGGTCCTTATCTAATCTTTTCAAATGACATTGCGCCCTGCCTTCACCCCCAAAATGCGGAAGAATTCATTCCATAATTTCCCCCCTTTTGAATCCAACCTAACAAAAATCAGAACCTTCGTCCCAATTTTAAATTTTCAATTCGTATCCAAGTTTAAATTGGACTTATTATCCATAACTAGGATTGGTATAATTAACTTTGATAGAGGTGAGAAAAGCATCTGAAGGAAAGAGAAGCCTAAAAAAACTTCTTAGAGAAGAAATGGGACATGGGATGCAGAAAAGCCATTTAAGGAGAGAGAGGAAACTGTAAAATGTTGGGAGATATGGATGTGGATTATGGAATATATATGAATTGAGTGAGAATTATTTAATTTAACAGGGACATAATTGTCAAGAAGCACAGTTTTATTAATTCACTCCGCATCCATTGAGCAAGATCCGCTAGAATTGAGAAACAGAAATAGCCTTTTGCCACTTCTAATTCTGCTGTGATTTTTCCCAAAAATAACTTCTAAAAAACAATTTTCAGTTTTAAAAAACATGCGTTTGGCCTAATTTCGGCTTTTATATTCTAAAAACGCCTCTAAAAATTGGGCCAAACACATACTTAATGTACACCATTCCTAGACGGTAAATCACATATTAAAAAAAGAAAAAGTCCTATGTGTGCAGTGATCTTGGAAAGAAAAAGCAAAACAAAAAGCAACGCATAGATCTTGGGCCGGGTCCATAGAACTGGCCAAGATTCTTTAATTCAGATGCCAACTTCAAACATAGCTCATTAATATCAGGCGCATGTACAACATGCGCAAGCTAAGTTCAGCTCAAATGCGCGAAAATTTGACTTTTAAAAAAATTGTGTTTTATAACCCACAATTACATTTTCCCCAAGACAAAAACTCGTGATGATTCAAACACAAAATTAGAAATATAGATGAGTGAGCATTCAATATTGTGAAGGAGATCAATAAAAAAACAAGATGGAACAGAATCAACCAAGAATTGCTCCAATTCAAGAACCTTAGCAACAAATCCAAAGTTTAACACCAAAAATTCAAGTTATTATACCAGGTAAAAAGATCAAACCCAACAATGAAATTTAGATTCATATTGGCATTGAAAAGTTTTATATTTTTCAAAAATTTATCAAACTTGAGCATGAACAACACAACTTTAGACCAAGAAACTAGAGAGATTTAGCTAAGCAATTAGACCATTGATATTGAACAATCATGAGTACAAAAATTGAGCAATCAACTTGAGTGTTAGAACTTGAGCATAAGAATACAAACTTGAGTGGTTAACCTCTCTAAGTAAACTGGAGCAATCATATTTACAAAAGAAAGCAATCATGTGTACAAACTTGAGCAATTTGTGTACAAAACTAAGCAGTTAATCTAAGCACTAAAAAGTTAAGCAAATAGATATTTATATTATGCAGTCAGGCATATGAACTTTAAACAGTGACTTAGCCATCACTCAAGCATTTTTAAATAATTATTGAAGTACTAGAACATTTTAATTTGTAGAACTATAAGTTCAAGAGTACCTGAGGAATTAGATTACACCAAACCTATATCACACTCCTGAGAGCATACATTCTCATAAATCACACCAGTGCTATATGTTACAAGTTTCATATATCACAAATACATGTTGGAAATATATGTACACTTAGTAAGTGAGAGTACACACTCTCAGATGTATGATATACGTTGCCAGGCTACAAGTAGTCAGCATTTAGTTTAAGTAAACTTAAGCATTTAATTTAAGCATTTGCATTAAAGTGATATATGGCATTTTAATTACCAGATCATTGGCATTAATAATCTTAGGCTTTTTCATTACTCATGTTGAGCATTGAATTTTACAACAGTCAACATAAAGAACACATTGACTTCCATGTTTTTAGATGATGGAGAAGATGAGGTAGCTTTGGAAAAGTTGTTAGAAACACGGTTATAGCAGAGGCAAATGACTTAGCGCTGTTGAAAAAAAAACTGAAAATTAGAAAAAGAAGCATACGAGTTATATAATGATTATACTTATCACACAGGTTTTGGCACATGAAAAAGCAAAATAATATATAGAGAAGGCACAAGAATAATGTGTTCATAGGATCGTAAGCGCACAGTGGCATTGTAGCAAATCAAGGTCGATCCCACAGAGATTAGGTCAAGCTACCGGGCTATGTTCCTTCAAATTAAAATTTTGGACAGAAATTAAACTAATGTACTATCTAATCTAATGGATAAATAATCAACAAATTATACAAAACAAGCAATCCCTCAATTCATGTATCAATCAAGCATTTTTTCCTCAATTGCTTATTTTAAAACTGACAATCGAAGTATCACAACCCTTTTTCAAGGTGAACTAAAATACCTTAGTCTAACCAAATACCATTTCTCAAAGGCTCTTTATATGTTTAGGTTCATTAAGCATGCGATTATTAAATTCGTGGTTTTTCAGTTGGTGTGACTTTCTCAAGACTCCACAAAATCAAGTCAAATCCTAGGGTTTCAGTATCGAATTTCACCTTTTAATTTTTCACTCAATACCCAAAACTTGCAAGAAAGTGGTAAAATTTCTCACAACACAATAAACATCTAAGATTTGATAAAACAATCTAACAAATTGCAAAGTGCCAAAAGACCTCAATACAAGATCGAGAAATTAACTAGTACTAGTATAAATTCAAGATCAAAACAATGAATGGTAATCTAAATTACAAAACATAAATACTAAATGAGAAAAGCGAAGAAAAAGAAAGAGAATTGCTTAGCCAAGATCGCGCTTGAACCAGCATTGCAAACCCGGGTAGAAATCCTTGCAAATCTCCAATTCAATTCGTCTCTCTTACTCTAATCTATATATAAATTCTAATCCAGATGATGAGTGTTGAGGAGTGGAATGGAATCTGGATGAATGAAAGCAGTGAAACAGGGCTTTCATCGCTGAAATCAAGTTTGTAAAACCACGCAAACGCTTGGAACACGAAAAGCCACGAAGAAATCCAGTAGTCCTAGGGGAACATAGCTCACCACGGCCTATCTGTGGGGTCGCCCACGGACTGTGGTCCCTACCACGGTCTGGCTGTGGTGACCAGTATCTGGGTCATGCTTTCTTATTTTCCCTGATGTTTCTTCCTGGATCATCCTGAACTATGGTACTGGCCACGGTTTATCTATGCTGGGTGTCTTTGGGCATCTTTTGCTATTTTTTTTGATCCATAAGGCCTCAAAATCTTCATTGTACCATCATGCTTTGGACTCACAGGATCAAAATCTATAAACACTTCCCAAAAAGCGAAATGAAGCATAATAGTACAAATAGGGGTACAAATCATACAATTAGCATATTAATCCCCTTAAATAACTCCCAACGACTCATGAAATTCTATGCAAATATGACATCCATCACTCCCCCATGCTTAAACCTTTGTTTGTCCTCAAGCAAACACTAAATAAAACCAACAAAGGGAGATGCATCTATGACCCAAAAACATAACAACCTCCTTAAACAGGCAACCCATAGCACATCACAAGCAAGAACGTCAATCAATGACAGCCCCAAATCGCATAAAAGACATTTCAAAATCAGCAGAAGGTGGATGTTTTCAAAGAAATATACGACCACAAGCTAGATATCAAACTTGACCACCCCCAAGAACCATAAAGCACATCATACAAGTACATAGAATGATAGAGCTAATTAGACTGGTAGAAACTCACTTTTGGAAAATGCAAATCTTTTCTATTTATTTATTTAAATTATAGCATAAGCTCATTTGTTTAAATTATAGCATAAGTTCACTTAAGATTCATTCCAAAGATGCAATCTACCATATCATTGCCAAGACTCTCAAATTCTCCACCACAAAAAAATGCAATGTGCTTATAACAATCAAGATGACTTCACTTGGGTTGTAACGTGGGCTAAAGGGGTTAAGGGAAAGGAGTGGATTAAGGAATTTAGGCAATGCGGAGCTATTTAGCCAAATAACTAGGGAGTAACCCACAAAATACTAAGAAACCATGAAGTTCATCGACACTTCAAACCTCAAAAATACAATGAACATCCTCCACGAATTAAGTAGGAAATGAGTTGATAAAGAAAGGAACCTAGGTTATTTACATTTCCAATGTCAATCACTTATTCACAGTTCTTTTCTTTTTTTTTCCCCCTCTTTTTTCCTCTTTTTCTTTAGGAAGTGAAATGAAAATTTTAATTAATGAAAGGCATAGGATCACTAGCTATTAACTCATAACCTAATTCATATGTAATACTGAACAAGAAGGGAACACAACTAAATACTCAATTTCATCAATCCCTTAATAAACCAATATATCAAAGCCACCTTAAACTCAATT
>JAKOGI010001204.1:67500-100000 GCA_029747015.1 Carnegiea gigantea
CTAACATCAAGCCATTTAACTATTCCGGAGTTTACATCAAAATATAGTAACTCTAGTAGAGTATGTAGCTTTGACATTAAAAAGTTTCACAATACAGTGCTCAAAACATCTCAGTACTAACACATTACTATTCCTTTTATTTGGACTTTCTTACTCACTTATCACCTTCGGTCATCCTGCCCGGCTAAGGGTGATTCACCGAATATTTTCCTAAAACAAAACATGAAAATATTTCGAACTATGAGCCGAAGCTCAGTACATGCATTCCTGTATTGTTAAATGATCAATGAAAAGCTGATTGGGCCCGCATTGTAATTCATTTTAATTAAAAACAGGAAATAAGATAAATATGAAACTGCATTGTTAATTATTATCTGATAGTGAACCCTTAGTAACTGTTACGATATGAAGATAGGTGTACATCTGCCAAGCCGATCGGGGGACCTGGTGTGCAGCCGCGCGGGTAACTGAAGGGCAATGTCTTATAACAGATAACTGATGGGGTCACTAATTATGTGGTAAATCACTAATTAAACTGATTCATTGATGTACTTACCAAAACATTATAATTATGATAAATACGTGCTGATTTCTAAAGTTACAGGCAATGAACGTACCTGGTGCTTTCAATGAAATTCACTAAAATGGGATTTTGCACAAAAGAGAAGGAAACGATGGATTAGGCGCTGATTCTGTACAAAATTATCATTGTAAGATCATATGGTTAGCAAAAATATTTATTTCATAGCTAATAATTTAGTAAAAGAAAAGTAAGAGCATAACAGAGGCTTAGAAAAAATGACTCATAACTTAGTCATCCGATCTTTGATTGAGACTCAAAACCCCAATATAGAAAGCTTAGGAAGTTCCAAAAAACTTTCATTTAGAATACCAAGCTTGATTCCCACAATAGGATTTCCACAAGGAGGCTAGAACACAAGCATGTTAGTTTTGGTCCATTCTGCACAATTTTGATAAAATGACCATAACTTTTTCCACAAACCTCGGATTAAGGTGATTCAAAAGGCATTTGAAAGCTAACACACTGAACTATCTATCCACCAGAACTATAATTTTCTAGTGGGCTGATCATTACCAGTTTAATCCCGAAATCTGTCCTATTTTTCTGAAATTTTCAGCCCCCCACTGTTTTAGCTTTTCCTCTCTTTCACACAAATCCTCAACTTAAACCATTCCTTAAAAGCATGAACAAGCTTTGGTCCATCCCAACATCATTAAAAATCACCATACTCAATTTTACTTCATAATCATATCCAATAAAGATCATTTTTCAATCAAATACGCACATAAACCAAGCTTAATGCTAGTTTAATCCAAACCATACATTACTTGCCAAAACCCTAGTTTATGGCTAACTTGGACTCACTCCAACTCATTTAAAATCACCAAAAATACCAATAGGTTAAAAGATGACCAAATCAAAGATAAAACAATCAAAATCCAGCACTTTAACATTAAGCTTGCATGACTAAGGATTAACCCTAACCCTAGCATAATCCAACCTCAACTCCACCATGATCAACACCAAAATAACTCTTATTTCTTATCAAAACATCATGATCAAAGATCACTAATATCAAAATAAGAATCAAAACTAAAGTAAAAAGCAAAACCAACAAGATCAAATTCAAGATTACTCACTTTGCTTGAAGATAAGTAGAGATGGAGGTGGTGATTAGTGGTTTTGATGATGAAGGATGGTGGCTAGTGGTACTAGGATGTTGGGGGGAGGGTCGGAGGTAATAAGGGCTGGTCGAAAAACTTGTCGAAAAACACCACACAGCTGAAGGGTGGGTGCTGGCCGTGTAGGAGAGAGAAAGGAGAGAGAGAAAATATGTTTTGGGTTGAGTTGTGTTTTTGATTAATCAACTCATCTTGGCTGAGTTTTTAACTAGAAAAGTGACTTTTGGGCTAACCATGTTAAGCTTAATCCTGGTAATTAGTTAGGTTAATAAGCAAACTTGCTAGGCTTCAAATCAGCCGAAATAAGTTGGGTTCGGGAATAAAACGCTTCGTAACGATAACGTTTTTGCGAAACTCAAAATTTAATTTTTGTAATGTTAGGGAAAACATAATAAATTACTTGGATTAAACTTGTTAGAGCCTACTATCAATTTTTCTGAAGTTTTCGTTAATCAATAAAATCCGAATTGCCAAGTGAGGGCCCAAATAAATTTTTTCCCACCGGGGTGAATAAATATGATAAATAAATATGAGAAAAATCTTTAACATAAGGTAATTAAATAAATAAACATAATTTAGGGTTGGGCTATTACAGCCTTTCCCCCTTAAAGAGTTTCGCCCTCGAAACTTATGAACTTTACCATGTCATACAAGATTACCTCAAATAATTGTGAGTATTTTGCTTTCATTTCTTCTTCAGTCTCCCAAGTAGCTTCTTGGGAGGTATGATTTGACCATAGCACTTTGACTAGAGGTATTTGTTTGTTGCCCAACTGCTTAATTCTGCGATCTAGTATTTGGATTGGTTGCTCTTCATATACTAAATCCGTAGTGATTTCAATAAGTTCAGATGCAATGGTGTGATTTGAATCTGGGATATACTTTTACATTATGTACGTGTTCTAGTTCTACCGACAAATCCAGTCGTTATGCTACGGGATTTAACTTTTCAATGATTTTATAAGGTCCAACATATCTTGGACTCAATTTGTCTCGTACCCTAAACCTCTTGATACTCTTAGTTAGCGATACTTTCAGAAAAACTTTATCGCCTACTTGAAACTCCAAAGGCCTCCTTCTCTTGTCCGTATAACTCTTTTACCGACTCTGGGCAACCCTAATGTGCTTCCGAATCCTTCTTGTTGTCTCCACAATTTCCTGGATCATTTCAGGGCCTATAATCAATGCCTTATCCAAGTCACTCCAACACAGTAGGGTTTTACACTTTCTTCCATATAAAGCCTCAAACGGGGCCATTCTGATGGTGGACTGGTAGCTATTATTATAAGAAAACTCCACCAAAGGTAAATCGTCTTTTCACTTCCCTTGGAACTCCAATACATAAGCTCTTAATATGTCCTCTAGAATTTGATTCACTCTTTCAATTTGCCCATCTATCTCAGGGTGATAAGAGCTACTAAAGTTCAATTTGGTCCCAAAGGCCTTTTGAAGTGCTTGCCAAAAAGGCCTTGGAATCTTTGATCCCTATCTGATACTATATCTAAGGAGATTCCGTGTAGCCGGACTATCTCATTAACATACAACTGGGCTAGTTTTTTCAATTCCCCAGGTATCTTTGATTGGCAGAAAATAGGCCGACTTGGCAAGCCGATCGCCTATAACCAGATAGCATTCTTCTCAGAGGTAGAAAGGGGTAAACCCATAACAAAGTCCATTGAGATCGAATCCCACTTCCAAGTGGGAATTTCTAGGGGTCGCAATTCACCTACAGGATGCTGATGCTCTGCTTTAACTTTCTGACAAGTTAGAAACTTATCTACTTATTCTGCAACCTCCTCCTTCATATTATTCCACCAGAAGTATTGCCTTAAGTCTCTGTACATCTTGGTGCCTCCTGGATGCACCGAGTAGTGAGTATTGTAAGCCTCCTCTAGGATCTACTTCCTCAATTCCTCATTTCTGGGTACACATAGGCTATTCTGGAATCGCAGGGTTCCATCCTCATGTACTACAAACCCAGGAGACTTTCCTTTCTCTAAATTTTGCTTTATTCTTTGGAGTTCAAGATGACTTTCCTGGTTCACTCGAATTTCCTCCACTATGGAAGGCTGTAAGGTAAGTGTTGATAATTGAACATGTGCTTGCCTATGGAACACTAGTTGTATTCCTAAATCCTCAAGCTCTCTTAAGAGACTCAACTGGTTAATCACCACAGTGCTTGGTCTATGTTGCGCTTTCCTACTCAGGGCATCTGCTACAACATTTACTTTTCCTGGATGATATTGAATATGCAAATCATAATCCTTAAGTAACTCAAGCCAACGCCGTTGCCTCAAGTTGAGCTCCTTCTGGGTGAAGATATACTTCAAACTTTGATGGTCAATATAAATCTTGCATGGTACTCCATATAAGTAATGTCTCCAAATTTTCAGTGTAAAGACCATGGCTACTAACTCCAAATCTTAGGTAGGATAGTTTTTCTCATAAGGCTTGAGCTGTTGAGAGGCATAAGCTACTACCTTGTTTTCCTGCATCAGTACACACCCCAAACCATTCTTTGAAGCATCACTATAGATAGTACACTCCTTACCTTCCACTGGTAGCGTTAGGATTGGGACGGCAGTTAATCGCTGCCTTAACTCCTGAAAGGCTCTTTCGCACTTCTCTGTCCACTCAAATTTGTTCGCTTTCTTCAGCAGATTAGTCAGGGGTGAAGCTATTTTTGAAAAGTGCTTAACGAACCTTCGATAATAACCTGCTAAACCCAGAAAGCTTCTAATCTCAGTGATGTTAGTAGGCCTTGACCATTTCGTGATTGCGTTCACCTTCTAGCGGTCAACTTTGATTCCTTCTTTTATAACCACTTGACCCAAAAACATCACTTCTTCCAACCAAAATTCACACTTCTTTAATTTTTCGTAAAGTTGATGCTCTCTCAGGGTTTGTGACACCATCCTCAAATGATCAGCATGTTTATCTTTGTCCTTAGAATAGATAAGAATGTCATATATGAACATCACCACAAATTTATCTAGGTAGGGTCTGAAGACTCTATTCATGGATCGGCTGCGGGAGCATTGGTGAGACCAAATGGCATCACTGTAAATTTATAGTGACCACACCTAGTTCTAAACGCAGTCTTGGGAATGTCTTCAGATTTAATCCTAAGTTGATGGTACCCTAACCTTAAATCAATCCTAGAGAAGACTCTTGCTCCTTGCAATTGATCAAACAAGTCATCTATTCGCGGTAAAGGGTACTTGTTTTCGATGGTGATCTTGTTTAACTCTCTGTTGTCAATACATAACCTTAAGGTTCCATCCTTTTTCTTTACGAACAACACTGGGGCACCCCATGGTGACACACTTGGCCTAATGAAGCCCTTTTGCAACAGCTTATCTAATTGAAGCTTCAGTTTCTTAAGCTCAGTTGGGGTCATACGATATGAGGCTTTGGAAATAGGTTGGGCATTAGGGATTTAATTCTAAAATCAATTTCCCTCTACAGGGGTAATCCTGGTAACTCTTCAGGGAAAACATCCTCAAATTCACAGACTTCAGGAATATTTCTAGCTTTCTCTTCCTTTAATTGGGTGTTAATAGCATAACACCAATATCCAATACACCCTCGACATAATAGCTTACTTGCTTTCATAGCAGAAATTAAGGAACAAGATTCTTCTTCTCTTTGTCCATAGAAGAGTACTTCTCTCCCTTTTTCATCCTTTAAAATAACCTTAAGACCCTCACAGTCAATCTTAGCTCCATAGATGTGCAACCAATTCATTCCGAGAATGATGTCAAAATTTAACAAATTGAATTGAATCAAATCCACAGGGAAGGTGGTTCCACCAATGGTAATGGGAACAAGTTTATAGGAGATGGGGTATTCAATCACAGAATCATTGGGAAGCTTGATCCTATAATTGGTTTCCGTCCTCCTATCCTCCAGGTTCAATTGCATGGTGGATTGGGTGGATATAAATGAATGAGTAGCACCCGAATCAAATAATACACTAAATGACTTTGAACTTAAAAAGAGAGTTCCAGTGACTACCGTACTAGAGGTGGCAGCTTCCTTTTTGCTCATCACATACGCTCGTCCTACTGCTGCAGGCCTTGGTGGTGGGGCCCCTTGGCAAGGTGGGGCCAAGGGTTTTGCTGCACCTTTGTCTACAGCCTTCATCCCTGGGGGGCATGTAGCAATAAGGTGTTCAGGGCTTCTGCATCACATGCACTTATTAGTTCGTACTTGGCATTCAGGGGCCGTGTGATTTGTTTTTCCGCATTTCGCACAGGGCTCTATCGAGCTTGCCGGATGACTCTTGGGAGGAGTGGGAAAAGGTTTCTTCTGGTTCACACTCTCACTTGGAGTTTCTCGCTCAAACCCCTTTCTGTTTTGGTTGATTGGGTTCAGGGCTCTCAACTCTGTCTTTACTCGCTCCACTTCAGCCGCTCGCTCATATAGTTCTTGGTAAGTCAAAATTGGTTACCCAGCTAACTGATTTCGAATATAGAAGGCCAAATCCTCTTCAAACCTTTTTATCTTCAACTTTTTAGATGATACAAACTCAAGAACGAACCTGGATAATTCTGTGAACTTACTAGCATACTGCATCACAGTCATGGTGCCACTCATCTTCAGCTCCATAAACTCTTTCTCCTTTTGCCTTTGGACCACAACTAGGTAAAATTTTACCCTCAACTCACTCAAGAATTTACTCCAGGTGAATTCAGGCCCTATGAGCTTATCCTTAGCAGTATTCCACTCAATATCAACTTTATCAGTCAAATAATATGTCCTAATGTTTACTTTCTTTTCTTCTGGTACTTCTACCACTATAAAGATTTTCTCCATTGTCCTTACCCATTCCTCCAATACTACTGAATCATAAGTTCCATCATACACTTTAAGATTGCGTCGTGCTACCCTATCTGCTAATTTATCCTCTTTAGGAGGGGTTTTAGTGGGTACTTGGGGAATCTGCTTCATAAGTTCAGCTACTAAGGCCGGTCAGTAGTTTGGATCTCCAATGTTGTTAGCTAACTCAGAAGGAATTGGTGGCATTTGGCCAAAATTTGGTGGCACATGATAGGAAGCTTGATCACCCGAACCTTGGCCATGATCTGAGATTTCCTCTATATGAACCTCTACATTATTGTGCACTGATTCAGATATTCTGATCATATATTAAACGAAATAATTCAATCACTGGAATACCCAAAAATATAATACAAGCATGCCCAACAAATACATTTGATATAACTCAAAGATTATTGAAAACAAACCGAAAGTTTTATTATATCATTTCATAACTGCTTATATACATACATAACTGCCTCTTTATATACATGATTAGCAAAATATATCACATCTAACTGACTAGGTAAAGTCAATTTTGACTCCCACCTCAACCCCAAACACTAACTAGCCCCAAGACACTAATCCGTCACATGACCAAAAAGAGATATGGACCATGCCATCACGGTCGAAGAGGATCGGACTAACTATATACAATGTCATATGCTACACAAAATACAACTATCCAATCCAACAATACCATATATACATACAGGGCTCAAAATGAAAATTACTAACACCAACCCCAAGAACCACCTAAT
The DNA here is from genome assembly GCA_029747015.1 of Carnegiea gigantea. Taxonomy (NCBI): domain Eukaryota; kingdom Viridiplantae; phylum Streptophyta; class Magnoliopsida; order Caryophyllales; family Cactaceae; genus Carnegiea; species Carnegiea gigantea. The sequence goes on from JAKOGI010001204.1 coordinate 74,787, forward strand.
GTTCCCTAGATGGATCGTAATCTGAGTCGGAGTCATCATCAGGCTCTTCGCCTGAATCAAAGCTGCTAGTCGATGCCTCTGACTCAGCTTCACCAACCTCCTGGTCAATCTGTTGCTCCACTATCATCTCGTCAATCTTCTGATCCCATTATTGCTCCACCACTACCTCATCAATGTCCCGATCCTCCTCGGGATCATCCTCCTCCTCTGAATGGCCCTTGTCTTCAGAACTAACCACCACTATCTCTGGTGTATTAGGGAGGTCTACCACCACATGGACCTCCCCAGGATTGTCGGGCATCAATGGGGTACCTGGTACGGGTGGGGAGGGTGGTCCCTGTGCTGATGCTGGGGCTGTAGGCGGGGGATGTACCTAATATAATGGAAAAAAAATGCTGAAGAGTCTCCATAGTAATCCCCCTGTGCTCAAACTCCTCTCTCAATGATAACTTCGTACTGATACTTGTCTAAGCCCCCTGGGCTTGAAACCTAGGCCCGTCCCAGCCTGGGTTCCCTATTATCATAAAATGATAATAACGAAGCCTGAACTCTACTCACGGATGAACTGTGGGTAAGGACCGTAGCAGCCTGTGTGCACGAAATGTAATACTGTGAAACTCAGAAAAAAGGTCCTGTGTATGAGCCTCTATACTAGCATGCAGCAGTGTAATGTGAGCAGCCATAGATGCACCCGACATCATGTTAATGGCATAACGGTCCATCTAACAAAGAAAAGCATAGAGAGGAAAGGCATACATAACCATAATTAAGGAACATGCAGATGTAAGCAGCCTACATTTCTAATATCACAAGTCTCTAATAATATACAATATTCCTTACTAATAACCCTTCTCGCCCTGCTATATCTAAACTCCATACTCTGTATCCCATTAGGAAAAATTAAAACCTAACCCTGATACCAAATCTGTAACGCCCCCAAATGTACATACTTCACTGTTTGCGTTCTCCTCGTTAGTTTCACCAATTAGAAATAATATCCCAAATGATCAGGGTGTTACCTTCATCCAAAAGGACAAGACTTTGCTTATAAATGATAAATTTTAGCAATGCTAATCAATGTTTTCCATCAAAAGGCATTCATATAATTACAACCCATCAAACCATATATAAACAATTCTAGCATCAAACCATTTAACTATTCTAGGGTTTACATCAAAATATAGTAACTCTTATAGAGTATATAGCTTTAATATCAAAAAGTTTCATAATATAGTGCTCAAAACATCTCAGCACTAACACATCATTATTCCTTTTGTTTGGACTTTCTTGCTCACTTATCACCTTCAGTCGTCCTGCCCACCTGAGGGCGATTCACTGAAAATTTCCCTAAGAAAAAATGAAAATATTTTGAACTGTGAACTGAAGCTCAGTACATGCATTCCTGTATTGTTAAATGATCAATGAAAAGCTGATTGGGCCCGCATTGTAATTCATTTTAATTAAAAATAGGGAATAAGATAAATATGAAACTGCATTGTCAATTATTATCTGATAGTGAACCCCTAATAATTGTTACAATCTGAAGATAATGTACACCTGCCAAGCCGATCGGGGGACCTGGCCTGAAGGCGCGTGGATAACTAAAGGGTAATGTCCTGTAACGGATAACTGACGAGGTTACTAATTATATGGTAAATCACTGATTAAACTGATTCATTGATGTACTTACCAAAACATTATAATTTTGATAAATATGTGCGTTGATTTCTAAAGTTGCAGGCAATGAACGTACCTGGTACTTTTAATGAAATTCACTGAAATGGAATTTTGCACAAAAGAGAAGGAAATGATAGATTAGGCCCTAATTCTGTACAAAATTATCGTTGTAGGAACATATGGTTAGCAAAAATATTTATTTCATAGCTAATAATTTAGTAAAAGAAAAGTAAGAGCATAACAGGGGCTTAGAAAGAATGACTCATAACTTAGTCATCCAATCTCTGATTGGCACTCAAAACCCCAATATAGAAATCTTAGGAAGTCCCAAAAAACTTTCATTTAGAGCACCAAGCTTGATTCCGACAATAGGATTCCCAAAAGGAAGCTAGAACACAAGCATGTTAGTTTTGGTCCATTCTGCATAGTTTTGGTAAAACGACCATAACTTTTTCCACAGACCTTAGATTAGGGTGATTCTAAAGGCATTTAAAAGCTAACACACTGAACTATCTACCCACCAAAAACCATAATTTTCCAATAGGCCGATCATTACTAGTTTAATCTCAAAATCTGTCCTATTTTCTTAAAATTTCTAGCCCCCCACTGTTTAAGCCTTTCCCTCTCTTTCACACAAATCCTCAACTTAAACCATTCCTTAAAAGTATGTAAACAAGCTTTGGTCCATCCTAACATTATACAAAATCACCACACTTAATTTTACTTCATAATCATATCCAATAATGATCATTTTTCAATCAAATACATACATAAACCAAGCTTAATGCTAGTTTAATCCAAACCATACATTACTTGCCAAAACCCTAGTTTATGGCCAATTGGGCTCACTCACTCCAACTCATTTCAAATCACCAAAAATATCATCATAAACACCAATAGGTTAAAAGATGGCCAAATCAAAGATAAAACAATCAAAATCCAACACTTTAACATTAAGCTTGCATGGCTAAGGATTAACCCTAACCCTAGCATGATCCAACCTCAACTCTACCATGATCAACACCAAAATAACTCTTATTTCTTATCAAAAGATCATGATTAAATGTCACAAACATCAAAACAAGGATCAAAACTAAAGTAAAAAGCAAAACCAACAACATCAAGTTCAAGATTACTCACTTTGCTTGAAGATAAGTAGAGATGCAGGTGGTGATTAGTGGTTTTGATGATGAAGGATGGTGGCTAGTGGTACTAGGATGTCGGGGGGGTCAGAGGTAACAAGGGCTGGCTGGAAAACTTGCCGAAAAACACCACACAACTGAAGGGGGTGCTAGCCTTGTAGGAGAGAGAAAGGAGGGAGAGAAAATATGCTTTGGGTTGAGTTGTGTTTTTGACTAATCAACTCATCTTGGCTGAGTTTTTAACTTGAAAAGTGACTTTTTGAGCTACCCATGATTAAGCTTAATCATGCTACCCATGATTAAGCTTAATCATGGTAATTAGTTAGGCTAATAAGCAAACTTGTTGGGCTTCAAATCGGCCGAAATAAGTTGGGTTCAAGAATAAAACGCTTCGTACCGATAACGTTTTTGCGAAACCCAAAATTAAATTTTTGTAATGTTATGGAAAACAAAATAAATTACTTAGATTAAACTTGTTAGGGCCTACTATCAATTCTTCTAAAATTTTCGTTAATCAATTACATAAACAAATAAAACCTGAATTGCCAAGTGAGAGCCAAAATAAAATTTTTCCCACCGGGGTGATAATGCGATAAATAAATATGAGAAAAATCATTAACATGAGGTAATTAAATAAATAAATATAATTTAGAATTGGGCTGTTACACAGATGATGAAGTTATGCTTGTTGAAACCAAATCATGGCAATTATATTTTCACGGGGCAGCAAGGAGTTGGGGAGGCAGGTAGAGATTGTGTTTGTCACACCATCAGGAGGACTTATCCACTGTTCATTGTCTCTCCTCGAGATCTGTTCGAACAATGTGGCTGAATATAAGGCACTCATCATTGGCCTCGAATCAGCCCTTGAAATGCATGTTAACTAACCTAAAGTATTTGATAATTCTTAGTTAATCATCCGACAAATAAATAGTCGGTACGAAATAAGAAATGCCAAATTAGCGCCTCTCTGCCAAAGGGCAAGAAGCCTTATTAACCCATTCCTTCAAGTGGAGGTCAACCACATGCTGAGGTCTGAAAATGATAAAGCAAATGCCTTAGCAAAGTTGGCTGCTTCACTGACACTCCTTCATGAAAGGGAAATTCAAATGACAATTGGGGAACATCACTTGTCGGCCTCAACTTTAGGCCCTTTTGATGAAACTAAAGAAAAAAATGTGGTCTCGGTTTTTGAGGTCGAAGAAGAAGCAGATTGGAGACAACCTCTTATTGAGTATATTCAATATGGCATCTTGCCCAATGATCCAATGAGAATAGTAGATGTAAAACGACGAGTACTCAGATTTACAGTTAAAAATACGCCTTATATCGAAAGGCTTTCGAATGGGTGTTACTCAGATGCTTGTCAAGGGAGGAGGCTACTTATATCCTAAATGCAGTTCATGCCGGGGTATGTGGGGCTCATTAAGTAGGTCCAAAACTTGCTGACCAGATCAAAAGCTTGGGCTATTATTGGCCAACTATGATTCAAGATGCAATAAAATTTACTAAAGCATGCCAAGCTTGTCAAATACACAGTGATTTCATTCATCAGCCACCACAATTACTCCACCCAAACATATTATCTTGGCCCTTCCATACAGGGGGACTAGATGTCATAGGGCCTTTCAAGCCTTCCTCCTCTTGTTGTCATGTATTTATTTTAGTAGCCACCTATTACTTTTCAAAGGGAGCTAAGACCATTCCATTAAGAGAAGTAGGGGCAAAGCAAGTCGTTGACTTCATCAGGACCTATCTTATTTGCAGATATGGATTCCCACACAAAATCATTTCAGACAATACCCTTTGCTTTAAAAATCAAGCAATGATAAGGATTGCAGAAAAGTACAAGTTCAGGCATAACTTCTCATCAAGTTACAATCCATCGTCGAATGGTCAAGCTGAAGCATTCAATAAAGTGCTTTGCAAGATTCTTAAGAAAATGGTCTCAAGTTCATGGAGGGATTGGCATGAACGACTACCAGAAGCTTTATGGGCTTATCGAACCACGGTTCGAACTGCAACTGGTTGTACACCCTACAACTTGGTTTTTGGCTTAGGAGCTGTGCTTCCGATTGAGGTGCAATTACCTTCCCTAATAGTGGCCATGTAATTCACTGATCTCGATGAAAATACTCAAGTCAGACTGTCCGAACTAGAAGCATTAGATAAGCATCAGTTATTGGCCCAACAAAGGCTTGAAATCTACCGAGCCTAAAGGACTGGTGCATCAACAGGCAATTCAAGTTTCACTCATTTGGCATTGGAGATTTGGTCTTAACAATAGGAAAACCTATTATCATCAATCGAAAGACACAAGAAAAATTTGAGTTCAAATGGGAGGGCCCCCACGTAATCACCAAGCTCTTTCTTAAAGGGGTATATGAGCTTTAAAATCATAATGGACAAATAGTATATGCTTGTGTCAATGGAAAATTTGTAAAGAAATTCTTATACTTGAAGTTTCTGGATAATTGAATTATATTGAACTACGAAGGCTTGATCCCTCAAAATGAGGGGACGCAGGCAATTTGGCTTCATGCTGGACCCAGCCGTAAAAATAAATAAATTCCCTTTTCCCCTGTATGTGAAAATTTTTAGATTCATGTAATGTACCAAGTGGTCATGTGAAGTTTATAGTGAGAATCATTTACTAATTACTCTTCATTGTGTAACTATTATGGTTTTCATTATTATTTATTAAAAAGGGGAGAGAAGGAGATAATAAAAGAAAAAGGAAGAAAAAGGGGGAGGGAAGGAAGGAGAAAAAGGAAGAGACATTTAGACTTTGTTGCAATAATATAAATCATGCATCACAAAATGGACCAAAGGCTGGAAATATAAATGCAAAAGAACTAAACAAAAAAAAATCTAAGCATTATTAAATGAGATTACAAAGCCGATCAAATTCTTAAGATGGTTCTTCTCTTTCTCCAGGTCCTACAGCTTGGAAAATCCAGCTTCTACAGCTTGGAAAATCCAGCTTCGACAAAGTATGCCTTTACCTATTCTGCTTCCCTTTTCTTTGAATATAGAAAGGATCTCAGCTTGCTCTCTGCCTCAATTAAACTTCGCTGCTGGATGATCAAAACCTCTCGCATTTTGCGAATCGACTCTTCCTCCCTCAGAATCTCCTGCTCTTTAACCTTAAGTATTGAAGTTTCAATAGACAGGCAATTGGGATTACCTTCAATGTGAGCAATTTTAGAAGAACAAGTAAGATCTTGGTCAAACAAAGCTTTAACCCGATCAACATCCACTAATTCTTCGATCTTTGCAGTAGTCTCAACTACACCAAATATCTCCTCTATCTTGGAGGAAAGTCAACAAATCTCTATTGTATTGAGCTTAAAGATGTCAATCATAGAGTGAAGTGCATTCAAGGATTGAGAAACTAGTGCTATGCTAGCTAACAAGTCCTTGGTAGGGCCATGATTAGAAATAGTACCAATGATTACATTTACTCCTTTGGAATGCTCTCTCGGACCCTATCTTCCTTCAAGTTGCAAAAACAATTGGCTAAGGAAGTAGGGGTGTGATAGGCCTGCAAGCGCACAGCGGCGTTGTAGCAAATCAAGGTCGATTCCACAGAGACTAGGTGAAACTACTGGGTTATAATCCCTTAAGATATGCTAAGCGAATCTAAGTTTGATATTGAAACTAAATTAATCTAGTATTTAATATAATGGATAATCAATCAAGGAATTTAATTGAAGCAAGCAATTTTCCAACTCAAAATTTAATCAAGCGCCTTTTCTTTAGATGGGTAATACCAAAACCGGTAATTGAATTAGCAAACCCCCTTTTAAGGTGGAATGAAATTCTTAAATCTAATCAACTACCATTTCTCAAGGGTTTTTGACTAATCTAAGATCATTAAGAATGCGATTATCAAATTTAGAGGTTTCTTAAACGGTGAGTCTTTCTCAAGATTACACCACTTAAGTCGAATCTTAGTTTTCTAACATTCTAGTGTCACCGTTCAGTCTTTCACCAAATGTCTAAAACAAGCAAGAAATTGATCAAGTTTCATACTCGCAAATCAACATCTAAGATTCAATAGAACACACCCAATAAATCCAAAACGCTTTTAGATCAAAACAAGAATCAGTTCAATCACAACAACTCAACTTAATTCCAAGATTAACAAATCCAAAACATAACGTAAGAATCAACAATAATCTAAAAGCATAAAAACATAAAGAGAAAAGAGAAGAGAAGGGAGACGAATTGCTCAGCCGATGTGCGCTTGAACTGTCGTTGCAAATCCAATCCGGAATCCTTGTAATTTTCACCTTCAACTTGCTCTTCCTCTAATGTAAGTCCTAATCTAAGTAGAGTGGAAAGGAGTATGGAGATCATGGATAATTGTCTTTCTATTGCAAAAATGACCCTATTTATAGGAAAACCCAATCGACCTCAGCCACATGATGAGTGAAAACAAAGAGATTAGCAGTTATACTTCCACCACGGATCGTCGCATCCATAACGGGCAGACCATGGTGCTGGCTGGAATCGAAGTTTTTCTGTTCCTCTTCCTTCCACGGGTATGGCAACTCAGGGGCACCCGTGGGGAGTCAATACATCCAATGAGGGTCAAATGCTGGGTCGAAATGGCCTAAAATCCTGTAAAACATATCAAACAACCATACCCAAGCATTAAATGGGAAATAGAGTATGAAATATAACATAAAGCACATAATTTTCCCTAAAAATGGAGGAAAATGACCCTAAAATAATATACGTTAAGCACTTATCAAACTCCCCCATGCTTAAAGTGCTGCTTGTCCTCAAGCAAACACTAAATAAAACCGAAAAGGGGAGACGCATACATGACTCAAGAACATAACAACCTCCTTTAAGTAGGCAATATCACAAGTAAGAATGCCAATCAATGGCAACCCCAAATAATGTGCAAAGCATTTCAAAATTAGGAGAAAGAGAAAGTTTTCGAAAAAGTACGATGCCATAAGCTCGATATCAAACTTGATCACCCCAAAAACCACAAAGCATGTCATACAAGCACATGGAATTGATTAGAGCCAAATGGACTGGCAGAACCTCACTTTTGGAAAATGTGAATCACTCCCTCTCATGTGTTTAAAATATAGCATAGGTTCACTCAAGACTCATTCCAAAGATGCAATCTACCATATGCTTGCAAAGACTCTCAAATTTTCCACCGTTAAAATGCAATGTGCACAAGACGATCAAGAGGACTTTATATGGATTGTAATATGGCCGGAAGGGTTAAGGGAAAGGAGTGGACAAATGAATTTGGGCAATGTGGAGCTACTTAGCCAAGTGACTAGGGAGCAACCAACAAAACACCAAGCAACTATGAAGTTTACCAACACTATAAACCTCAAAAATGCAATGAACATACTCCAAATGAATCATATAGGAAATGAGTTGACAAAGAACGAACTCAAGCTATATACGTATCCCATGCCAATTACTTAGTTTTTTTTTTCTTTTTTTTTCATTTGCTCTCTTTTTTTTTTGCTTTTTTTTTGTTGCTTTTTCGCAACATGACGTTAACTTCCTTTTTTTCTTCAACGTAACTTTTTCTAGTTTTTCTAGTTTTGGTTTTTTGTAGGAAATGAAATGGAAATCATAATTACTGAAAGGCATAGGATCACTAATTATCAACTCACATATGAATATATATACATACACAACCCAAACAAGAGGGAACCAAATCAAATGTTCAATATCATCAATTCCTCAATAAACCAACATACCAAAGCCACCTTAAACTTAATTATCCCCAAAACCACCGACTACATAGATGAAGTGATGCTCCATAGACTTGGCTTAAAGGTAGAAATATGTGTTTGGCCAAGGGCTAATATGAAGGGATCACAACAAAGATGGATATAAGCTCAAAGGGGCTAGTAAAGGGGAAAAAACATGTAATACAACGGTAGGATATTTGGCTATGTGGCTAAAATGACCAAAGAAAGAAATGCCTCTACCATATCATCAAATATGCATATGCTAATGTGATTTTGAACAAGAATCTAGGCAAGTTTTAGAGATGCAACATGGAAGAGTCACACACATGAAAGAAGTATGAGACTAAACATAATGAATTAGTCTAAATAAGGCTCAAAATCTCACGGGACATCAACCAAAGTCTCAATTAGCGCATAAAATGACTCCATGCACAAACGTTAGTGTTAAGGACTCTAGGGGGCAGCTTAGTTCTCAAAAAAGGCAAGGTTCAAAAGAAGAAATATTCACAACACCTTCAAAAAGTTATAGCACCAAAAGGGATTACACATCAAAAGTTACTCAAGCTCATGAAAGCTATTATGCCCAAAGAATAATCATTGGAGGGAATCTCAAACCAATCCACACCATCCCTTCATACAATCCTATATACAATCTAAAAATCAACTAAATGCAAATCACTAATGCAAACAAAAAGAAACCTAAAACTATATGCTCTAACAAGTATGCAAACTGATAATCAAAATAGAAAACATAAAAACTACCCTTCCCTCATACTTAGATAAAGCATTATTATTCACAGGAAAGAAAACTTAGAGAAGAGAAATAAAAGAAAACAATCTCACCAGGTCAGGTGCAGAGTGCACCTAAGCTATGCGGCCTCATAATAACTGGGGCACATGGAGCATCGTCCACTCTATCACGTTGTCAAGACTTGGCCCTTTAAATCAGACATCATCAAGGTGCACAGAAGCTTGTCAAACTCCTAGGACCATAATTCAAAAAATAAAAGGTAAGAGGTAATAGCCAAAATCATTCCAAAGACGTTAAGCATCCTCTTAACCTTATCAATGGCCTTAGAAAAATCATAGGAAGGATTAAAGAATGTAGTCCATGTGATTTTCTTAGGCAAGTCTCCTAGGCATACACAATAAGGGTCAATGGAGGGATCATACCCTCTTAAGTAACCTAGGGAAACATAATTATCAGCATTCTCACCAAGCATGTCAAACACGTTGTTCTCATACCCCAAGTCAACATTAGAATCACAAGTCTTAGGATTATCAATGGAAACATTAATATAATACTTCAGGGAAAGAGAGGGTAATGAACACATTGGGGAAATATGAGAATGATCAAGGGAATTAGGGATAACACTATCATCAAAACCAAGGCTAGGAGACTCCTCATGCATAAACACATCACATGACCCTTCCAAAGGAGTGCTAACTAGATCATGCATCTCATCTAAAATATCTTTTGACTTAAAACATGCATAAGCAACATCATACCTAGCAACTACCCCAAAAAGCTCACCCGCCTCAAGCCCCGTGCACTGATCAAAAGGGAGGTCAAATCATGTAAGGATAGGACAACATCAGTATTGTCCTAGGGTAATACAAAGTTAGGTTGATCATAGTGTAACGCCCCCAAAATGCTAATGATATGATTTACAAAAAACTGCAGCGGAAGACTTAATAATAGAAGGCGCTACCGCCGTCCTGATAAGGACAAGGCTCGCTGAAACCATTTAATCTTGCAACTCATGTTCGCAATCACAAAATCTATTAAACTGAAATACTTCAAGACCAAAGTCCATAATAGTTCAACTTTAATACCATCGACTTAATCATACCATATGCTAACTTGCACTCCACACTACACAAGTATATTGAATATAGACCCAACTTGACCCCGAGGTCGATTCCAACATTCATGCTATGCTGAATCCACTGTGAGCATCTGTTGACTTCCAAGAGGGCTTGCTAAATGGAGAAACATGGATACTTCATTACCTAAAATGGAAAACATGAAAACAATTCGAAAATGTGAGCAAAAACTCAGTACATGCATTCCTGTATTGTAGCATAAACATAGAAAAACTGTTGATGGGTACCCGCTTTTGCAATTCATTTAGTTTACAATAACAATGAAAATGAAAGTAATATGAAACTGAATTGCTCCTTATTATCTGGATGTGAACTCCTTGCAATGATATGATCTATACATAGGTGTACACCTGCCAATCCGATCAAGAGTTGGTCTGAAGCCGCGCAGGTAAATGATGGGCTGATGTCCTAGAGATGATAACTGACGGGGTCACAAGTTAAATGACAAATCATTGTGCAAACTGATTCATTAATAAACTCATTAAGAGTTGTAACTTGATAAACATGTCCTGCTTTCTGAAGATATAGGCAATGGACGTACCTTGAGCCTTTAAAAATGTCATCTGACTTCATAAAAGTCAGCTGTTTCATGAATATCATCTGACTTGAAAAATATGTTTTGACTTGATAACACTTATGCTTAACGGGGAACGATAACTAGGCCTCAACTCTGTTTCTTAAATGGCATTGTAAGTATGTATAGTCGGTAAATGATCCTTACTCGCATAATTGAGTAAGTAAAAGTATGTGTAACAGAAATTGAATAATTAAATGGTATACATAACGTGGGTACTTTAATATAACTTCAAAACTGAATTGATGAAAGTAATTAAATCCAATATAAAGTAAATAGAAGTAAAATAGTCCACAATGAGATAAATGAGATTACAAAGCAAAAGCCTTTAATGGTGACAATCGAGAGAGTGGTTGTGGCTTTTTCTGAAATAGGTTACTGATACGGGTTTAAAGCTTGCTGATGTATAACTTAGTTCAAGATAACAGTGAGTACACTAGATTGGCTTGATGATAAATACATTTGATATATTCTGAAGTGAATACGTAGTAAAGGTTTGAGGCTAAGAGAGATATATCTTGGTTCAAAATAGCATAAACTGCAATAACTTGGTCTGATAAATATGGTTTCTGAGTCACAACTCTCCCCACTTCTCATATTTCATTCATAAATTCATTAGATATAGAATTCCACCCCAAATGAATCATTGAACTCAATAGAAGCTATTAAGCTCACTGAATGTGGTATTTTCTTTGTAAAATCCATAAATGATTCAAAGCTCATAAATAAACTCCCAAATTGTATACTTGTCTTCTTCTTTCTCATTAATCAAGCTAAAAGTTCCATGAAAGTCCATGAATATTCATTTCTCCCTTAAATAACCTTGCTCTGCTTGACCCAAAATACACAAAATGAGTTCATGATCAATCTCACTTAATCTTTATTATTGCTCTTTACACAATTACTCAAAATGCTTCTAAAAATCACCAAACTCAAAATACTCAATCAAAATTCATGAAATCTTATAGGAAATTCGAAAATAATATGAAAAATCTACAGTAAAATGTTCAGAATTTTCCTCCAAGTATACGCTACACAGAAATTACAATAACTTCAAAAATTCATAACTTTCACCCTAGACCTCAAATGGAGGCCTAAAATCCCAATCCGAAAAGCTTAAGAAGTCCCAAAAAATTTTAAGAAGTCCCAAAAAATTTTTATGTACAACAAAAAATGTGATTCCTATAATAGGATTCCCAAAATGGGGCTAAAACACAAGTGTGCCAGTTTTTGGTCCAAATTGCACAGTTTTGGTAAAACGACCAGAACGTTTTCCACAGACCTCGGATTAAGGCGATTCAAGAGCCCTTTGAAAGCTAACACACTGAACTATCTACCCACTAAAAATCATAATTTTTGGTTGGGCCGTGCATTACCAGTTTATTGCCAAAGTCAACCTTGTTTTCTTGAAATTTCCAGCCCTCACTGGTTTAGTTTTCTCTTCCTTTGTCACATAAATCCTCACTTGAAATCATTCCAAATCACCAGAAACATCATCATAATCATCAATAAAACTAAATATTATAAAATCAAATACAAAATAATCATCATAATCATCATAATCAATCCATAAACATGGTCTTAACTTAAGCTTGCATGAACATGATCATCCCTAAACCCTAGCATGATTCAAGCTCAACTTTACCATGATCAACACCAAAATAACTCTTATTTCTTATCAAAATATCATGATCAATGATCATAAACATCAAAACAAGAATCAAAACTAAAATAAAAAATCAACACCAACAAGATCAAACTTCAAGATTACTCACTTTGATTGCAAATAAGTTGAGATGGAGATGAGGTTTAGGGGTTTTGATGATGGAGGATGATAGCTTGAGGTACTAAGATATTGAGGGGGTCAAAAACCACCAGCGTTGGCCGAAAAGATGGTCGGAAAACACCCATGAAGGGCTGCCAGCAGCTGCTGCCATGAAGAGGGAGATGTGTATGTGTTGTTATGTTTGCTTGGCTAGAATGACCCCATAAATACTTGGCTGAATTTTATCCTTCCAAAATATTTTTTTTGCTAATTAAAATTAAGCACAAATGATAGTAATTAACTTAATTTAATCACACCAAAAATTTCGTGCCAAAATTTTAGCCCAAAATGAATTGGGCCGCAAATCGGGTCCAAATAAATTGGGCCGAGCTTAATGAATTTGAGCCCAAATATTTTTGCATGGCTAAACATTAAATTTTTTTTGTGATATTATGAAAAATAATTTAATGCTCAATCATAATCATCGAGCCCTAATATCGATTCACCTGAAATTTAATCAATCAACGAAACTTGAATTAACAATCAATAAAACTTGAATTGCAAAATGGGAACCAAATGAAATATCCTCAAACGGGGATGATTAAATACGGTAAATGAATGCGAAAAATTTAAATGGCATAAGGTAATTTGGTAAATATACAAATTGAGTGTAATTGAATTAATAGACATGATTTGGTTAAACAAATAACCATGAGTGATTAAATCCATAAATATGATAAATTAAATGAATAAACATGATTAATTAAATAAATAAATATTATTTAAATAAATAAATATGGGTTAGGGTCGGGTTATTACACATAGCATGCGCAATAAGGGCACAAATTAGTTTCATGATCAGAAGAATTACACAAGTTACACCCAAAAAAAGCATAATAAGATCTAGCCTAGAATGCACAAGAATCAGGGAATGAATATTTAGAAACACGACTAGCCTTCTCAAATTCACATAAATCCCAAGCAATCCACACAAGCAAATAAAATGCCTCGTCAACATTTTTACCATGAAAATCCCAATACTCTAAAAGAATACGGGTTTTACTATTCACACTCTCATCAATAATGTCTAAAATTTTCCATTTACCAGTACGATAACCCCATTAAGCAAGAAAGACATTTAAGTGTTTAAAATACCTCCAAAATAATTCACATTCAAATTGAAAAAAATGGAAAATTGCCATTATTTTTTTCATTTTTTTGGGTTAATTTTCAAAAATTTTATTTATTGGTTTTTTTTCCAAAGAAAAAAATAAAACACTTAGTCAAACCTGTCAGGATAAACCCAATATTCGATGCTAGTTGAAACTACTGAGTTATAATCCCTCAAGATATGCTAAGCGTATCCAAGTTTGATATTAAAACTAAATTAATCTAGTATCTAATATAATGGATAATCAATCAAGGAATTTAATCGAAGCAAGCAATTTTCCAACTCAAAATTAATCAAGTGCCTTTTCTTTAGATGGGTAATTCCAAAATCAATAACCGAATTATCAAACCCCTCTTTCAAGGTGGAATGCAATTCTTGAATCTAATCAACTACCATTTCTCAAGGGTTTTTGACTAATCTAAGATCATTAAGAATGCGATTATCAAATCTAGAGGTTTCTTAAACGATGAGTCTTTCTCAAGATCACACCCACTTAAGTTGAATCTTAGTTTTCTATCATTCTAGTGTCACCTTTCAGTTTTTCATCAAATGTCTAAAACAAGCAAGAAATTGATCAAGTTTTATACTCACAAATCAACATCTATGATTTAATAGAACACACGCAACAAATCCAAAATGCTTTTAGATCACGATAAGAATCGGTTCAATCACAACAACTCAACTTAATTCCAAGATTAACAAATCTAAAACATAACATAAGAATCAACAATAATCTCAAAGCATAAAAACATAAAGAGAAAAGAGAAGAGAAGGGAGATGAATTGCTCAACTGATGCGCGCTTGAACCGTCGTTGCAAATCTGATCCGGAATCCTTGTAATTTTCACCTTCAACTTGGTCTTCCTCTAATCTAAGTCCTAATCTAAGTAGAGTGGAAAGGAGTATGGAGGTGATGGATAATTGTCTTTCTGCTGCAAAACTGGCCCTATTTATAGGAAAACCCAATCAACCTTAGCACACGATGAGGGAAAACGAAGAGATTAGCAGTTATGCTACCACTATCGACCGTGGCATCCACCACGGGCAGACCGTAGTACTGGCTAGAATTGAAATTTTTCTGTTCTTTTTCCCTCCACGAGCATAGTAACTCAGGGGCAGCCGTAGGGAGTCAAAATACATCCAATGAGGGTTAAATGCTGGGTCGAAATGGCTTAAAATCCTGCAAAACACATCGAACAACCTTACCTAAGCATAAAACGGAAAAAAGAGTATAAATTATAACATAAAGCACATAATTTTCCCTAAAAATGGAGGAAAATGACCCTAAAATAATATATATGATAAGCACTTATTAGGATGCTTTGAATAGGTGTGGCTTCAGCCAAGTCATCAGAAATGCCATGCATAGGAATGATAGCAGTTACTACTGCATTAAGGTGCTCTACTGCAGCAAGAGGTGCTTCGTGTAGGGGTACTTTTATTTTTTATGTGGTGGTATCTTGTTGATTCAAAGTTCCCTGTTTAGTAAAAGTGTCTAAGTTCGTGATAGCTAAATCTTCAAATCTTGTGCCATATCCTGTATTAGAATCATCAGAATGATCGAGGCGGTCATAACGAACCCTCTTGAAGCTTACCTTGATGGGTGATTAATCATGAGAATTTGCCATGGTAGGTGATTGATCGTTGGGGGTCCTTTTATTCTTCTTTTTTTGTGGCCTTTTGTTACCTCCAGAAACCTTGGTCTTTCCTTTTTTAGAGGATGACACCAAATTTCTCCTTGGCACAATTATTGCCTATAACTCCTCAAATTTCAACAGCTCTAGGAGCAAACTCACAGAGAGGGCGTAGGTGATCAATAATGTAAATAGTTTCGCTTAGAAGCTCTTTCCTATTCATAGTATTCTGGTGAACCTTTTCAATTGACTAACTTAAATAAGAGTGCTGAGTTTGGTCTACTAGCTATAGTAATCCTAAGAGAAACTCCTTCATAATAGGAAGGAGGAACATAGAACTTAACCCCTATATCTCACCTTTAAAGATCAGCATGGGCTTTTGCAAGATCCATTATACTCCTTTATTGTCGGAGGGCTTTGATAAAGCTTAAGTGAATAGAGGGAACCCCTTAGTCAAATCCAAATTGGTAAGCAAATCCGTTGGGGTAGCAGGACTCCAAAAGTAATTCGGCTCTAACAGGTGCAGGAAGTATAGAGGACTGAATAGACAAAAGAAATTTAAAATCCTCATCCGGTAACCCTATGTCAATCACACCTTTGCCATTACGAGAGTCCTCACGATAAGAGCTAGTTTTGAGAGAAAGATATCTCCCATACATAAAAATGTGTCTATCTTGGGGTAAAGAAAGTTTGCTACCAAGTATTCCAGCATACCGAACAAGGGTGGGAAAGTCATCACGACAGTCGCTATCTGGGCGATGACAATATAAACAAGGAACTAACTACGCTAACCAACCTATTACATAATGGCTAGGAAAAATTACATTAGCTTTGCAGGATGGTTTGGATAACTTGCTGCCTCTCCTAAGTCATGATAGATATAGCCAAGCACCATTGGAGCTAAAGAAATTCACTACCCAGAAGCCATCAATGCAGCCATTACAAATGTTCATGGCCTTATGACATCCTTACCGTACGGTAAGATAAAGCGAATCAACCAAAAGGCTAAGAAAGTAACTAGTTCACCCTCAGTTATGACACTCAAGTTTGCCATTCGCTCTTGACGGGAAACGTGAATGGGGCTCCTTTTCTTTATTGCAAATTTCTCTTTTTCGGAATCCGTTTGTTCCCTATATACAAAGTAGACCAAGTATTTTCTGTAAAAATGGTCTAACTAGAGATCATAATAGATGTGCTTCACTTCGTGGAACTCGTAAAGCTCAGCATGAATACATAGCAGCTTAACAACTACAACAAGATATTTATTATGATAAGCCAAGTCTTTGTTCAGAATTAAAAATTCCTCGTATGTAGCTCTAAGAGTGAGTGAACCTCCAATCCGCTCCAAATCATGAAGTGAAATACCAAGTTCACCTGCACTGCGATGAAAGGAATTAGTTAATGGACCCCAAAGTTCACAAAAACCCCACCATACATTTGTGTCGAAATGGTATAGAAATTGGGATACACCAACGACACCAAATATGCTAACCTATTTCAAAGGTTCTTCAAAAGGAGTAAGTACTTGTTTGGTCTATTCCATCACTCTTATTATAACGGTTGAGCAACCTCGAAATTGGAAGGTTAGCCCCCAATTGCTTCTTCCAGTAAGAAGCCTGTATAGGGTTGGGTAAAATTCTTCATCAGCAAGATATGTTTCTTGTCCACGATGTTTAGTGTTAACCTTCTCAAGAACAGTGGCATTAAAGTAGTTCTCGTAATCCTCACTTACGTCAACACATTTCTTCTCATCATTCCTACGGGAACGAAGTGTCCCTTGCTTGACTCTAACTTTCTCAACTAAGATAGATGTTAGGGTGGAGGAAGGGATTACATTAAGACTTTGTAAGGAACTTGACACCGATAATAAGGCCCATAGTCACATTCTCGACCATTTTGGAGTGGAGTCCTTTCATTGCCAAGAGTCCCGTCCATAATCGTTAATTATCTTCTACAAAAAAAAGCAAGTCTAATTAATAAATGATAAAGAAGCTTATAAAATGCAGTGTATTCGTCATGTCACCAAAGGTTCTAACATGAATAATGCATAGGAGGCAACTGTTGGATGCAATTATTTTATTATTTATTTATTTTTTAACCAAATTTTAAATTGTCAAAAGTTATATATGTTGTTGACCAAAGTTTGATCGTTTAAACAAATGAGAGACAAGAAATTATAGAGTTAAAATTTTGTAACACAACCAAAAATAAACGAAAGTGAAAATTTTGGTTCATATAAGGTCCAAATAAATGGAAACAAAAAGAATGGGGTTTTTATTTTATAAAGGAAATTCCAAACTAATCAGCCTTACTCCAAGAATATAGATCAACATGTGATTGGCTTGTATTTGATAACCCATTCGTTTATAAAGCTATGTCACATGAATTGGTGGGCTTAGCTAGGTATTGGACCCAAGTGTAAGTAAAAAAAAAAAAAAAAATGATGGGGGAATGGAACACGAGAATGGACGGTTTGCACTTGATGAACAGAAATTAAATAAATCAATCTATGCCGCCCACTCTCCTGTAAATTTGTTTCATACCAATGGTGGGTAGTTATCTGCAAGTGTGCTAAACTGCTACCCTAACCTTTTCGTATAAAAAGGGGACTCAACAAATAAAAAAAAAGGAGAGGAAGTTAGCAACGGAAGACACTATTAAGAATAGAAGAAGGCAGAGAGGGTATTAAGAAGAAGTCTGAAAGCAAAAAAAACAAAAAAACAAATAGAGTTCGTGAAGAATAGAGCAAACAAAAAAAAGGGAAAAAGAAATATCAAAGGTCCAGATTGTAAAAGAGGTGGAAGATATTCAGAATCAACAGAATCAGCCTTTCTCGTTCTAGGGTAAGAAGACCATGAACTGAAGCTCATCCTCATTTCTCATTCATTTCCATCTCTTTCGAACCTATTTTTCTATAGCCAAGTACAACGAAATTAACTCATCATGCAATCAAAGAGATTAAACCCAGTCACAAAAGCATCAAACGTATTGTGCAAAGCCCTTGCATTGCCGACTTCTCAACGAAAAATTGGATCATGTTGGATTCCGGGTTTTGTCTAACCCATAAATCCAAGGATTCTGCCGAATCCCAAGTCTAGCCAGACTCATAAAACCTACAGATTCTGCCAAATCCCGAATCCTGTCGGATTCATAAACTTGGATCCTCACAGATCCCAAGTCATGTTGGACCCCTTGTAAAGGGAGAGGACAAAAAGTACGAAAGCTACAGTTCTCTATTTCATGTAGTTTTCATAGTGCTATGTCATTGCCATGGGAATGCTGTAAGAAATAAAGGAAGTCCACTGAATAAATAAGTGAAAATAAGTGTACCTTGGCACGTTCAAGCAAGACAAAAAAAGGGGATGAATGAATTAAAACAAGAAGCCCCCCTACTTGTTCTTGATAAAATATAATAGCATTCACTTGGGACTTAAGTCAAATTCAATGGGGAGTAAGATCAAAGACCTGCCACCCAAATACTAAAAATTAGATTTCCATATCATCTAATTATATAGCTTTGGCAAGGAGGACAAAAGAACCTTAAGTTTCAATAATTTCTATAGCAAACTTTCCCTTGGAAAATAGTACTTTCCTTTGGAAAATAAGTGTTGAAATAACACAACTCCCGGATATCCCTGGAAGTATGACCTAATTCCTATGTCCACTGCGTGCCACCTTTCTTAAATCTTGACTGCAAGTACCACATGAGAAAGTGACTCATGGACTACAGCTTGATATTTGGCCAAGTTTGAGTATCATTCCTAGCCATCTTAGTGACGAGACAACCATGAACAAGAAGGATGGGGGGTCGCTAGTACATTTTGAGGTTTCAAAATAAACGAACTAGTCTTAGTGGGCTACTGGAGAATAAAAAAACTCACTAATAGACTTCCAAAATTCTTCCCAATCTCCTGAACTTATTTACATTCTATTGGAGGGGGAGAGGAAAAAGAATAATTTGAATGATAATTTTTTACTAACATCATACCTTTCGCTAAGTTTCAAAACAAAGAGTGAGAGTAGTTGTCTGATTAAGACGAAAGATGGAGTGAGATGACGAAAGGGAGGAGCGATATATATAAATTGTGAAGTTGAAACATAACAATAAAAGGTCGCTAATTCGAAATAGGACTCTGTTTTGGAGATTTCTTTATCCTGTACGATTTATCCATTAACTTCAATATATGTATGTATGTATGTATATATATATATATATATATATATATATATATATATATATATATATATATATATATATTTGGATCAAAATCCAAATAAATAAAATAGACGATAGGAGAAGAGATGAAAGTTGACATACATTACAAGAAGTTTCAATTTTGAGCTAATCGCCTCATCAAAAAAAAAGGAAGCTTTGGATGTACATGGCATTGGGGCTAAATCAAACATGGTGGGGTACGTTTATTAATTTCAAACTCAAAAGGCTTTTATTATGATGGAATTTAATCTTATCAATGTCATTTTTTTTTTGTTGTTGGGCTCAAAATACATGAGCCAATCAATGCTTTAACTAAGCGTTATGCGACCCAAATATACGTTAAAGTCCAGTGCAAAGATATTTCACGTCATGTACATCTTATTTGCCCCAATAACGATAAGACCAAGCTTTGAAAGTATGTAAATCAATCCCCCCTTTAATTTCCAAGTCTATGAAGTGGACCCAAAAATTCTTATTTACTTTCCCCGTCTTTCATAAAAGACCAAATTACAACTCTACAACCCTTGGTTACATATTACGTAACCAAAACAAATGAAAACCCAAAACTTCTCAAAAAAGTCGAATCTTTCTCAAATCATAAGTCTGACCGAATGGATTAGACCCGAGCTAAATATACAACCAAGCTCACCAAATCCCCCTATAATGTCCCCCCCAAAAAAAATCGGCTAAGAATCGATTTGATCTTATTAAAAGTACGTAGAAAGCCTATAAATAATTTCGGGTGTAATTAAAAAGTAAAATAAAATAAAAATGTTGTTGTGAAATGGCTAAACAATTTTGTTTTAATGCAGTTGTTAAAGTCAAAATCAAATGACAAAATTAAATCAAAATTAAATCTATTAATCTAGTTCAAATAAATAAAACTCACAGCCAAATCAAACTAAATTATAGTTATTAACTTGACCAAAAATAAAGTATAAATTGAGTCAAATAAAATAAAAGAACTATGTTCGGTTTGATCCTCTATAAAAGAGGTACGTAGGTAACTCATGATAAACAGTAAGTGCAACCTAAATTTCAAATTCAAAAAATTCTGTTTCCTAACCTGTGCATGGATAATGTTTACATATAGTGCCCTTCCTAGAAGGTGCCCATACGGCCACTATCTGATACACTTAAGTTTAGGATATGAGCGATTCGACATTAAAAACATGATAACTATCGATCCAAATTATATGAAGTCTTATTAATGCAAAACAAAAAAGCAAGAAAGAAAAAGTAAAACAGAACGAATCGGAATCAAAAGATGGTCTCCCGAGAGTGGGACAGAATTAACGAAATCTATCCTCTTGAGTAGGATCGTACTTAAAATAAACCGATGTACATTTTTGTACATTGGAAAGTTGTGTTGTGCATATTCTTTATTTTTATTAAATTTTTTCCCACCACTTACATCTGCTCAAGACTTTGGAATACATCGCATTACATCATTAAGCTTATGAACTAACCTATTCGTACATATGAACCCTTCTACAAAGCGAATGAAAGGTCCTAACTCAGTTTGCATGAACCGATGACTTCTACCTGTCTTTCAAGAATAGTTAGACCTAGGAAAAGCGGGAATAGAGAAGGGAGTAAGCTACCACATGCTTAGTGAATGATTCTCAACCTCAAGAAAACAAAACAGTTGCATACAGTACTAATAAGTAGCAAACACACAGAAATTATATTTAATATTAACATATTAGATATACAAAATCCTTCATACTAGCCTTCAATCCAACCTAATCGTGGAGGTTGGTAGGCTATTAGACTCCCAGTTACACACTTAGCATCAAAACATTCCACTTAAAGCTACCCCTTGAGTTCTTTTAGCAAGAAGCGGAAAATGATGCAAAAGAAGTCAAGAAGCATCACTTGAACCAATTCAAATACCTATGAGCTGACTTCTTTCCAAGGAAAGTCATTTATAAATTAATAAAAGTGTTTTCAAAGGTTCACACCTTTTTCAAGTCTTTGCAATGACATAAATCAGAATCGAGAAGTTTTTTCTGGTAACGGGTAGTGAAATCACTTTTAGGGCATTAGATTCACATGTTAGTACTCCGGTTAGGTGAGTGGACAATTCATGAATTTTTGTATCCCCGGGACCTCCGAAAGTCAATGGACTCCTATCCTAGTCAGGATAGTAACAACTAGAATTCTAGCTTTAATCAGGATCCTAAGGTCTACTCCCTAGATCGAGTCCTTTAAATTAGCATTATTCTCCTAGCCCAAAATATTTTGAACGCAATTCACTTTCAAACACACTTGATATAAAATTCTCGTTACATCACAAAATCACATATTCATTTTTAGAAAGGCTAATGAAGCCTTAAAAAGGGCAAAAGCTAACTTCTGAAAAGCACATCAGATGCTCTGTTTGATAGAGAAATTTTGTAAACGAGCTATCGGCCAAGTAAACATTCACTTTCAAATAAAAGGGATATTAAAACTCGTTTTAGAAGCTTTTAGTTTGTAACTTACTCATGCTTGGTTTCACCTCAAAGAACTCAGTGGTTTAGTTATGGAAATCAGCCCATGCTTCAGGTTTACAAATTCATTTCAAGTTTATGCGAAATGAAGCATTTAAAACAAGCTCGCAACCTTTACTTAAAACTTAGTAACTCAAAGGGTAAAGCTTTGACATTTTGATCAACCGTTAGACCAACTGAATGGTTTAGCCGAACGGTTTAGCTGAATGGTTTAGCGAACTTGTTCACTGTTCTTGGTTCAGGGTGTGATAATGAATCAAGGCCCCAGACGTAGCAAAACATTGCAAGTATGATCTAGCTAGAGTAAGGTGGGATAGGAGCAAGCCGTTGCTCGGTTCGCAAACTCGGTTCACTATTGAACTGATTTGTTGAACCATTCAGTTGTCTTCCCTGATCCCCGCTTAATCCTTGGAGAAAACGAACACAGAATATACGTTGAAAGCAACAAGCGTATCATCCTAATTTGGATGTCAACGACATGACCACAATCTGATGTTAACTAATTTAATGGAATCAACAATAATAACACAATAATTAGCACATCACAATAGCAGTCAGCAGTTCACATCAATATCAATCCAACACTCATACCCAGGTTCCCTTGTCACATCACTGCCCATAAAGCGACCTCAAAATCATTTCAATATTACCCAAAATAATCTCATTCAATTCTTTAAATCCCTTCTCCTTTTCAAAATTACTTAATTCCTGAGCAATCTAATTCTCGAAACCAACCAAAAATCCTTATGGAAAAACTGGAAAATTTAGAAATTACTATTAGTTTTGGGATTTGAGAGTCATCCACCTTGAATCCAAGCTAAAGGACTTGACTCCCAGGTTAATTGGGCTGATTTGAACCAAAACTCGAGTCTCCACACCTCCCCCTCGTGCGGGCTAATGCCGCTACTCCATGCCCTCTCTCTCTCTCTCTCTCTCTCTCTTTCTCTCTCTACCTTGCTTTCTTCCCTTCTTCACAGTGGTAGTGAAGGTGATGGGTTTGGGTGCAAGTATTGAAGAAGGAGAGGTTGTGGTGGGGTCAAGATTTTGGCTGAGCAAGGGGCTCATGAAGAAAGTGTTATGTCATGTAATGGCTGAAGAAAAGCACCTGGCATTCTAACAGAATAGCCTGCCCTTTTTTTTTCTATCACCCAAAAGACATAATACCTGGCCCAAATAGGTAAGCCCACACTTCTAGTATCCATTAGCCCGATCGATTCCATTAATCTTGCTCGGTTTAACAGTCAGCTGCTTACTAATTTTACACATTCATATAACAAGCCACGAAAATTCAAAACTACATTTTATAAAATTATTCACTTTAATAGACATATAAATATTAACCTAATTTTAGCTAATATAATAAAACGTAGCTAATAAAATTATTAACCTAAATAATTATCCTGACATTAAAAATTCTCGGCTATTACACTTTGCAACTAGGGAACCAGTCTCACATCAATAGGTGAGGAGAACAAAGGCCTTTTTATATAAGGAGTTGGATACCTCGCCCATGTGATGCGCCTTAAACCCATGGGGACCTCGGCTCAAAGCAAACAATACCACAAGCGGGGAAGCAGGGTTGTTATCGATAAGTTTGTAGTCATGCCAGTGCTATGGTAGAAAGAATGGAGTGCTTTCATAAGGTATAGGACTGAGTATGTATCAGCTGTACTAAACAAAATTAAATCATCATCAAACATAGGATGTGTAAGCTTCAACTTCCTCTAGTGTGGGTGATATCTAAAACCAGATTGGTGAGCAGCATTGTGAAGAAGTCTTGATAAGTAGTCTATGGTATGGAAAAACAGTAAGGGGGATAAAGGGTCTCCTTGCCTAAGTCCTCTTCTTCCTTGAAAGAAGCCATAATGCCCTCCATTTAGATTGAGAGTGAAAGATGCGATATATATGCATGCCATGATCCAAGTGATAAAAATAATAGGGAACTTAAGGCACTCTAGCATTTCTTGAACAAACAACTGATAGAGAGAGTCAAAAGCTTTCTTAAGATCTATCTTAAGCATACATCTTGGAAAGAACTGCTTCTTGTTGTATCCTCTTGCAATCTCTTGGTAAAGAAGGGCATTAAAGAGTAATTCCCTATCTTTAACAAAACCATCTTGACTGGGGCTGACTGGATAAGACAGGTTGCCTTAAGTATGTTACCAAATTAGCTTGGAAATACCTTTATAAATGATATTACAACAAGAGATAGGCCTAAAATCAAACGCAATGGTAAGGGAGTTCACTTTACGAAGAATAATCAAGTTTATGGTGTTACATCTTATGAGCATTTTGAGAGTATAAAAGAATTTCTTTATTACAGAACAAATCAAAGGACCAATCTGTTGCTAACAAGCTTTGAAGAAACCACTAGAGTAACTATCAGGGCTAGAGGACTTTATATTTGAGATTGAAAAAAATGTAAACTAGACGTCCTTATATGAGAATGGTGAACCCAGTATGATTTGGTATGAAAAAAGTAGGGCTAGCCTATATAAGATTAGTGTCAATAGGAATTCTTTGTCTCTTTTGAGTACTAAGAAGTTCCTGATAAAAATCTTTTATAACTTTGCAATATCACCGAATCTGTCAACCTTATTGCCCTCATAATATGAAGAGTACATATTTAGCTAGCTAACCTCTTGCTTTTGACTTTGGCAAAGAAAAAATCGAAACAAGAGTCACCAAAATTAATTGGCCGTATTTTCTTCAGCTTTTTTATAATGGAGAGAGAGGATTTTAAAATTCTAATTCAAGGAATCTTCCTGGAGCTATTTTTGCACCTCTATAAAATTATCTCTTTCTTTTGCTACTTATAGGTGTTAGCAAAGGGATACATATTTGAGTTTTTTCAAGAGCTGCTTGAGCTGCTTGAGCAACTCTAACAGCTGGAACATATTGCTCTCATCTTTTAGA
>JAKOGI010001204.1:107500-115000 GCA_029747015.1 Carnegiea gigantea
TGTTGCAAATACTTGAGTTGAGCCTCAAGTTCGGCCTTGTCCTTAAGGGCTTGTTCAGCCACTTGCTCGGGAGTGAGGCTAGTAGACATGATGGTTTTAGAGTGGAGAATTGGTGTTTGAGACGGGGAGGGGTAGGCACGGTCGTGCTTATCGGCACGGTCTAGCCGTGCTGTGCTGCTGGAATGGGGTGACTGAAGATGAAATGTAGCACGGTCGTGCTGCTATGGCACGAGGTGGCCGTGCCGCTTCTCTAGTTTGACACGGCTGGGATTTTTGTGAGGGATGTGTCTGTTTTGTGGTTCATGTGTTTGGGGATGTGTTTGGGTGATGGAAGCTTGGCCAAGAGGGTAGCCTAAGCTCTGATACCAAGTTGATGGAAACTAACCTTGACAGAATTCAACTCACAAGAACGCTTCAAGATAGTCATGGCTTGGTGGAGATGAAAACCGAAAATAAAGTTGAGAAATCAAGAGTTTGGATAATCAAGTGACCTTTCAAGGGATGATTCTAGGAGCTACCCTTAGAGAGCACTTGGGCAATCTCTTTAGATCAACTAGTTACAGAATTTAATCACCTTCTAGTTGAGATAAAGAGACCTAGAGACCCACTTGAGTTGCCAAGCTCAAGATACAACACTAGGATTTAAGTGGAGGGAGTTTTCAAGAACTCACAAAGTTCATGTATTTCAAAAGTGATTACAAATGAAAGCCAAGGATGGTTTTAACTCCCTTGGCCGAGTTCCCCCTCTTCCATGCAGCAAAAACAAAGTTAGTACACATGGGGAAGAGCTTACACATCCAATCGGTCACTTACTAGTCTAATACATCACTTACTAGCTTAATCCACCTCATTAGGGATCATGATGCCTCCCAAATGAGGTGTCAAGCTTACAAAGGTTCTAAAATGCAGCAAAAGGAGTCAATTTAGCAAGTGGATGAAGCAAAACCCAAGAAATAAACCCCTTTGTACCGGCTAGTGAGTAACCGGGTAAAAGAGTGTTTTACTTGTCCTTTTGGCTGGGTAAAACCAATACAAGGGGGTGCTTTGGATGGGATTTAAGCCCATGGTCTGATAAATATTTATGTCCCCTTTCATGCTATAAAATTTCAGAAAGAATGGACTTATGTTGGTGGTCCAAATCTTCCTTTAATTTGGACAGTGTTGGATTAGCGCACAGCCTGCAGTGTTGGAAAGAACTTGCTGTTTGACCGACCAAACGACCTCCAAAGCCTTTGCAACTTGTTTTATTGGAGTCCTAACATCTTAAACTTAAAGAGAAGGGGTAAAGCAGTCAATCATCCCCTCACCTTCAAGTCCCAAAAGATGCACAAAATCGGGCCAATTTTCGGTTGAATCTGCCCATATTTTGTCCGAGTGTTCCAAGGTGTTTTTGACCAAGGCATGAATATTCTTGACTTCCTTGGGGCTTGAATGGATGTGTAGGCTTGCTGGTTGCATATTCAAAGCTTGATCTTGATGGTCCCATCACCTTACTTAATTTTTCAATAGGAACTGAGTGACCACTAATTGTAAATAATGAAGAATGTAGCATCTGAAAATTATTTCCAATGACATATCAATAGCCCATAGCACTAATGTAATGCATTGGACTCCTCCTATCTCTATAGATAACCCTTCTATGGCTTTCTTGTAGCTCATTATGCTATTATCAGCTATCCTTACTTGTAAGGATTCTTGGCTTTTTTAACATAAATTCTAGACAAAGATCTTTATCCAAAACAAATAGAACAACCACTATCTATGTTGGTACATAATTTATATCTATTTTATCCCTCTAAATATACATTTATTGAGATATAGATGCTATTAAGATTTGTGTTGGTGACTTCATAGTATATCTTCATGGTCATATTTTTGATTAATTCATCCTCATAAATCGGTAATAACTCTTGTTTTGTGCTCAATGACTTTTCTATCTAGACTCATACTTCGATCTACGCTGTGTCTTATGGATTCAAAACTCATTCTACCCATTTCACTGGTCATACTAATTATATAATCTTCTTTAAGCTCTTCTTTAGTTGATGAAGACCCTTCTCCCCATTCCGATCTTACACGCATGCTTCTTAATAATTAGTGTTTAATGGTAATTTTACAATTTTCATCAATTTTGATTATATTTTTCTTATTGATTTTTATGGAATTGGCAAAGCTAGATATCCAAGATCTATCAGTTTTTATCTCCTCAGGATTGGATCTTATCTTTTGGATTTTTTGCATAAGAGTCGGACTTCCAAATTTTCTACCTTTATCTTTGTTTTTCTTGTCTTTGGATCTATAGTATTATCCAATTTATAGATTATTTTCCAAAACACCTTTAGTGAGTATCCTCCTCTTTTCATTTTGCATATGTACTTACTCTTTAACTGAAAGATGAATTTTTTATAGATCATGTCTTTTTGAATTATAAGAAGGAACCAATCTCATTTGACATCTTCATTCTTATTATTTATAATAAATTCTTGTCCTTGAAGATCTCTAAAACTAATTGAGCTACTTTCCATCATATGACTAGTTTCTTCATAATCACTTTTTTCATATTCATCTTCTAGTACAATCTCAACAATTCCCTTATTGTTTTTTAAGGCTAGATCTAGTGTTTCTTCCTCGCTAAGCTCAAAATAATGTAGACTACCCAAAGTTTCAATAAACTTGTTATTTTTCCTATTTTTGCATTCGTTTGTATAAAGATCTACTTCTTCGCATGTCCAACATTTATAGTTGTTTTTATAGGCATGAGAATAAGCGACCTTGCTAAAAAATCTTTGTTTTTTAGGTCCTAGTTTGTTATAATAATTTCTTTTATATTTATCTCCGCCTTGGTTGTTAAAGCTCTTTTTCTTATAAAATTTCCTTTTTTTTCAGCTCTAAGATTCCTTTTCCCATTAATGAGGATTATCCCAACAGGTTAGAAATTATTTCTTCATTTTCTTTTGTTTTTGGACGTCGAGGTATTGATCATTGGCCCATTTTCTTAGATAAGAGATTTTTTTATCGAGGGTATCAATGACATCTACTTTTTCAAGCCATGCAACGTATTTTTCATTAATTATAGAATTGATTGGATATAGTAATTTGTTATAAAACATATCAAGATTGGTTTCATTATGCCCAAATTTATAATAATACTGACTAAATTCAGCAATATAATTCTCCAGATATCTCATACCCCACAATTATATGTTATTTATGTTTCTTTGCCATTCTCTAGCCTTTTCTTCGCAATCAAGTTTGACTCCGATAATTCAATTTCGATTTTCTTACATAATTTTTTGAGCATAGTAGCAGGTGTCTCCATGATTTTTAATACATTTTTACCTTCTTCATGTAATGAGTCATATCAATCAGTTATAGTATCAGAAAAATTATGTTCGATATAATTTAGGAAATTTCCAGCAGCCCATATAGTATTTAAGTTTAGGATATTATTCATTCCTCTTGTCCAATGCAAATATTTCTTCTCTATGATGAGCTTCATTGATGTTTGAGATTTATCCTGTTTGGCTAATTAGGGCAAGACCAATCTCTTCAAAGGTTGTGGTTTTCCTTGGGACAAACCCAAAGGCAAAGTTAGTTGTACGCCCTACTGGCATATACCTTGGTCTCATAAAATGGGTATTTTTTCTGGAAGGTTCATCAAATTCTTCAGGTTTAGGAACAATATTGTTACCTAGATTGAATTCGAGTTCATCTATATAATTTCTTCTATAATCTGATTAATTTCATCATCAAATACCATTTTACCATTTTTCTTATTCAATTTCCTTCTAACTTATACTAAAGGTATAATATTAACATCCTCTAGTTTAATTAGGTTCATCTACTGATATATTTCTTCTTCTATCTGGACATTATTTGTCTCTCCATTATTATTAGATAATACATCTTGTTTATCAACTATTATGCTAATGATTTTGTTTAATTCTTCCATATTTTGTTCTTTATCAAATATATTTTATAATTCTTCAAGATTATACTGCTTACACTATATCCTCTTCTTCTTTCTCTACCTTTTCAAATAATTGTTCAATTGATTTTTGTCCTACTTGTTTTTGGATTCTTATATCATGAAAAAAAATGGATTTTTATTTTCTGGGTTTTGGAAAGAATGTTTATGTTCAAATGGAGTATTAATACTTACAATAGATTTTTCACTATATATAATCTCATTAACTAAAGAAGGATGGATTACAAATAGTTGCTTCTGAATCCTTCTTAACTTCAGTCTTAATTTTTACTAATTCAACTTCTAATTCTAAAACTATACCAGTGATATTGTTTAATAGAGGTGCTATTGAAGTGGCTTCTTATGGTGAGTGAACAATATGTGCATAATTAGAAGCAGGGCAACTAGATGATGGTTCAAGCATTAAATATAGTTAATTAGTTTAATTAATTATTAATTAACTTAATTATCTTAATTATTCTTGTTACGTAGCTTTGATACTAATTGAAAGAGGAACTTGAGTAATACTTATGAGAGAAGTTATACATGCACAAAATTTAAAATTTTGAAAGTAAGTTTCTAAGGATTGTGGTTAAAAATACAAAATTTAAAAGTTTAAGGATCAAGAAAATATGAAGGGTACCTAAAAATTCGGTTACTAAACTTCGAGGTACTAAACTATTCGCTCCAAAAACTCAGGTTTTGAATTATTAGTGTCATATACGTCAGGGTACCTAAGGATTAACTTCCGTGAAATTTGTTCATCCATAAGCTATTGACAATAGCTCTATCAATTTTTGAAAATATTCTTGTGCCAAATTTTTATTTACTGGTCCAAGAATATCTGTATCCCTTTCAATGCATGAGCTTGTATAATGTATAAGCACTCTTGAAAATCCTTAGTTTCATGTTGAGTTACATCTAATCTTCTAATTCTATCATTAAGGAATAGTAGGTCATTAAAATCACCACAAATAAGCCAAGGTTTTGTCATAACTTATCCTAATGTGCTTAGAAATTCCCATAAGCTCTGTATCTTAATCATGTCACTATCCCTATAAACTAAGGTCATCCAGAAGTCATTGTTTGAGTGATAATAAGTCACCCTACAATGAATAGCCTGGCTTATTGACTATTGAACTTGAATGTGAAATTCATATGGAAGCCAACAACCTGGCCTTATTTAGATCAATGTAATTGGCATGATGGTTCCAACATAGAAAACTGCTTACAACATTTTGGAAATTGCATTGTATCACTTAAGTCTCAACCAAGTCTAGGGTACTCACTCTCTATTTCCTACAAAATGCTACAACATCCTTTTGCTTACTAGGGTCATTCAGGCCCCTAATGTTCCAAAATACTATATTATCCATGGGGCCTAGCCTACCCCTCCCCTATGTCACCATTCCTTCCCTTAGTATATGCAGTTCTTTTAATATTTACAGAGCTACAAATGAGTTGGTTCTAAGAGTCATAGGGCACTACAATTTGGTACCAGTGCTTGTAAATGGTCCATCCTGAGACTGCCTAACAGTCACCCATGCATTGTCTACCTCTTGCTTATCCTGAACTAGTTTCCTTTGTATTGGTTTTTTCAGGGCTGGATGGGTAGGCTTAGGCCTCAATTCCCACACACTAATCTTCTTCTTGCAAAGGTTAGTCTGATGACCATATTTCTTACAATCAGTATAGATCATGGGCTCCCATTTAGAAACAATCTCTTATTGCTGAATTATGCCCTTTTCATCATCAAAGTGAATATGCTTAGGCCCTTTGTCCATGATAGGCACATCAATGAGTACTCTATCATAATTCACCATAGGTTTCTCAATTGTATTTTTGTCACCCATAATTGGAATACCAATTACACTTGCTAGCTTACTAAGGGATGATAGACTCCAATACATTAGGTCCATTTAAAGGAATTGCATCCACACTAGAACCTATTCAACCCTCTACTTCTAGATATTCTCATGCCATGGCTTGATGATAAAAGGCTTCCTACCAAAATGATAGCAAGCCCTCCGTAAAACTTCATCATATCAACTCATTAGAATTTCTTTTGGTAAAAACACAAAAGTTATTAGAATGCCTTGATTATGCGTATTTTAATAATAAATGATTGGCTAAATAGTATCAGAAGAGGAGTTCTGTTATTTGATATACATAGAGTGGTAATTTCACCGACATCCAAAGGTGTCTGTTCCACCCGATCCGAAAAGGGGGTGAAAACCCATAAAATATGGATAATTGGTGAATGTCATATTTGCATAGGATTTTATGAGTATTTAGGAGTCATTTTAGGGTATTAATACGCTTAATTATATATTTATGCCCCTATTTCTACTATTATGCTTGGTTTCACTTGTTTGAGAAGTGTTTGTATATTTTAATCTTGTGAACCCAAAGTATGATGGTCTAATAATGATTTTGAGGCCTTTTGGATCACAAAATATAGCAAAAGGGACCTAAGGACACTCAGCACGGACAAACTGTGGCCAGTACCATGGCCCAGAAGGATCCACGAGAAACAGCGGGACAAAAATTGATCATGCACTAGAACCAGTGGCCACTACGGTCTAACCGTGGTGGTGCCCACAGTCCGTGGTGAGCTCTGTTTTCCCGAATTAGCTAGTTTTCTTCGCGACTGTTCATTCTCCAAGCGATGGTAACGTTTGATAACTTTCATTGCTGTGATAAAAGCCTGCTTCCAACGTCATTTTCCATGAATTCCATCCACTTTAAGATTCCTCCATCAAGTGAGGATTTAGATTTAGATTAGAGAGAGTTGAGAGCAAGTAGAAAGGGGAGATTCGTGAAGAAGTGAGATCGGGTTTGCAATCGACGGATTCAAGCATGCATTTGGGTTGAGAAATTATTTCCCTTCTCTTCTCTTTTCTCTTTTAGATTTATTCCTTTCTAGATAGATAGATTAGATTATGTAATTCATACTAATTTGCAGGTTTAAATACTGGGATTGATGTTGAACTTGCATTTGTCTATGTGTTTTTGAATTGTGGGTTCATTTCATCAAGTTTGGAGTTTGAATTGCTTGTAAAAAGTCTGATCGCCCTCTTGCTTGTATTAGATGTTAGGTGAAGTATTGAAAGGTGAAATCGAATGTCGAAATCACTAGATTTGGCTTGATTGTGTGATACCTTGAGAAAGAATTACCGATCGAGAAACCCAAAATGATAATCTCTTGTCTAATGAACCTAAACTAATTGAGAATCCATGAGAATTGATGATTGATTTGATTTGGGCATTATGCTCCACCTTGAAAGTGGGTTGTGATACCTTGATTATCGGCCTTGAAATTCCCTAGTTAAAGAGAAAGTGCTCACTCTATTTCTGAACCAACTAATTGCTTGGTTGACTTAATTCCTTGAATATTTATCTATTAGATTAGATGGTAGATTAGTTTAGTCTCAATCTCAAATTTGGATTCGCTTAGACTATCTTGAGGGGATAAAGCCCAGTAGATCAACATAGTCTTTGTGGGATCGACCTTGATTGCTACAATGCCACCG